>JAHZNI010004097.1:0-12277 GCA_027744415.1 Seira ritae | reverse complement strand
CAGTATCTTATTCCTATCGAGCTAAATCTTGTTCAGCGACAGACGGACAGACGGACAGCACAGGCAAAAACATGAGAATCAATTCTGATTCTAAAAACTCATTAGGAGTTCTCAAGTCTACTAAACTCCCATTGATTAAAGTTCTAGCTTTGCATTTCCGAGAAATACACTCATCATCAGCAAAACTATAAAAGTAGAAAAAAAATGTCGAACAAACGCTTACAATAAGTGAATATGTCTTTTCGAATGGACACATATTTCACCGCAAATTGTGTAGAAAAAAGTTGTGTATTTTGTAGGCAATAACTTTCAGATAGGATCGAATAAGGTAATGTCCAAGGTCTATATAAGCTTCTAGCTGCATTATTCTCTTCAGAATTAGCTTTTTTCAGAATTCAATAGCGAACTTTATTTAACTCCTAAAAACTCGACTAAATGTACAAAATACTGTGTTTAAGTTGAAATCGTGTAAAAAACGGAAAACTAAAAAGATTTATCTATCATTTGAAGTCGTATTATATTTTTCACTCTAATTGCAAATGGAAAAGTAAATAACGGGCTGAGTTCGTCTCGCTTTCGCTTCGCGTTTATTTGTCGATCATTGAAGTGATGGACAGAACAGAACACCGCAGAGATGACAATTTCTCCGAGGAAAAAAGACCTCCCCCAGAGACAAAGAAAATTTGTTGAACATACTGCGTTTGCCTATTTAGACTTGCTGATTGGTAGGGGTAGTGCATAATGTTATACGTTATACAACGTACTCATTTTTTAGATCCAGAACTTTCTTCGTCTCATGATTTTAATGCCAATGCCTTTTAGCTGTCGTCACAAAAGAAATAAGTATCTTTGTAGTTCAGAGGAAAACATATATTATTCTGTTTTTGATGTTATTCGACGGATTCATTTGGTAGAACAGTACTCGCATTTCATTTTCAAAAGTCCGGTTTATTTATGTTTTCCGAGAAGAAATCTGCGACTAAGACTCTGACAGTTTCGTCAAGAACAAACACGAGGTCAAAAGAGCTACGAAGGAAAGGAAAAGGGATTTATTAAACTGGTGGATTTTAAACTATACCGCGGATGTTATATTAAATAAAATAGTTCGCCCAACTTTTATGGGGAAACAATGTGTTTAGTTAGGATCTTAAAAACAGTAAGCGTATATAAAATGTACATGTTCTCGTTCTAAAGCTTGGAAAATATAAGTGTACACACTTTACTTTTCAAATATCTATTTGATTTGCTCGGTGTGTTTGCTTTCTTTGATCAATATATTTCATTGTTGCCACAAGATGAAAGAAAATGACAAAATGAAGGTTTCAGAAACTGACATGTAGACATACATAATACATGTACATAAACATTACATTTCTCGTTTTCTTATTGATTCATAAAAAGTCGGTCATTTCTTCTCGCAGCGAAATGCTTTCTCAAACACGAAGCGAGCAAACGAACGAAATGTCGAGAATGAAGCAATTGATATTTATTTATAGCTGAGTCAATTTAAAAAATAATGTAATCTAACTAAAAGTTTTTTTGTTTCTAACTACACAGTTACCTTTGTTTATTATAAAAGTCATTCTGAATCATACATACCTTGTTTCACAACACTTCGGTAGCTTTTCTCCGCTATTTTATTTAAATGACATATTTTACTAATGGAAATGTCCTTAATCTTCGTCTTTGGCGTTTCGTGAAACAAGAGAAGTAAAAAGTGCCTAATTAATAAAAAGGTGTAAAAGTTGGTTACTCACGACTGTCATCAAAAACGTTGTATATAGTGCATTAACAAGCAATTAATTTCTATTTGCATTTATTTGTTTTAAAATTAGTGAAAGGCTAATCCGTAGCATGAAGTCAAGCGCACATTAATTTGGTTTTTAGCGCCATTGTTTTCTTTCTTTCTAAAGTCTTTTCTTTTCTTAAACTTTACCTTATCCTGGTCGTAGTCAAGTTATACTTTAATTTCAAAATGGCGAACTTTTTTTTAAAACTTAAGTGAAAAGTTTAGCATGCAAGAACCTTAAATTGAATACTTTCTGGAGCCTGTCGCCTTTCCAAAAAGGGTGATCGTTGTTAATATTGGTTGATGGCTAATACTTCACCAATGATTAAGTTAATGAATTACGGATTTATTAACTTTTGAAGACTTACGAGTGTTAGTGATTAAATGGAGGGATATTACATATATTTAGCTTGCAATTACATATACTGTATACCTATGCTTCCTTTTCTGTAAGTTTTCTCAATAATTCATGACGAACCGCAATTGTATGCAAAATATGAAAGAATTAGTCAAGGTTTATGTTCGCAACAACAAAGCTTATTCTAGAAGCCATTAGGAATAGTTCAGTAAACAAAATTAATGAGAACATATATCCTGTTTTCGTCTTTCTGATGCTCATTGTTGCAATTCCATTGTTGCAAGGACTTCGAAAGAAGTTGGTAGTGACATAAATAAAGTGTGAATATAATGATAATGATAAAAGTTAGCAGTATATAACTTTGTCGGCATTTGAAACATGACTTGCATAAACACTAAACACATGAAAGCTTTCCCCCAGTTTTGAACAAAGAATGCCGCATTAGATCGATATGTATCATTGTGGATCTTTCCAGAACTCATCCGACTTGATTTTTTTCGCTTGGACCATGCGTGCCATCAGAACTATTTTTCCATTCTTCATAAAATGATAAACATAGTAAGTATGTATGCAGGAAATGGTAACTGGGGCATAGCGACTCTCAGAGAAATTCGTCCACTTGGCCTCATAATTTACAAATACAATATTATTTTAGTTTTCGCTTCCACAATCCACAATACGATAATGGTATGTAATACGTAAGTTTATTATGAATCCATTCTTATTATCAGCAGCTTCTCTATTAAAGTTACTTTTCTATTTGTACGCATTTATGGATGTTTCTCTTTATTTATGTCTTTTGAGAAATCGTTTATGCAATGTAACAATGCATTCCTGATTTATAAAGTACCCGCAAAAAATCTCGAAGGTCAAATCGATCAAAAGAATGGATTCTGAAACTTTTCGTTCGCTGGAATTATTTTTATGCTACTGGCAAATGCTCAAGTTTTTTCGGTAGATAGGGCAAGGAAAAAAATGTTGATGGTGATCATGGTAAGATTTCGATAATATATTTCTGAAATGCTGCATGTGTCCTTGGTTGGGCTGAGACAGAGATAAAAGTCTTAACTTTCGAGGCTCTTCCTTTAACGTAATTTATGCTGAAGTCAATGATATTATTATTCTCATGGGTTAAGAAACTGCATAAGCATAACTCAGCCATGGAACTTGTCGACCTTTTGTTAGGAAAAAACAGAAACGTGACCAAGCCTCTTTGGAACAATGCCCTAAGAAGATGCGTTCACTGCTTTTAAGAAAATTGCTCATTCAGCCAATGTGCTTGCTCTTATTTATAGATTTACTACAAAATATAAAGTCGTTTTAAGATTAAAATTTACAGTCTTTCAGTTCCCCCATAACTTTCAATTATGCCCTCAAATTGAAGAAGGAGGGTATAACAGGGTAGTGTAGGGTAAATTAGCTTTATTTTCACCAAAACTTGGGTTTACATTGTTCATATTGGGCACGGATGTAGTGAAAGGACAACCATTATCACGTTTTGGTGGTGTGAGCATTAATCGAGTAATGATGTAATTATACGAGGTCATGTTTTACACATTTTGGGCAGGTACCTATGCAGCATAAAGAAAGTAAGTATCTAAAGGCATTCATTGCAACATTGTTAATCCTTACTGATACTAGTCAGGGAAAAGAAAGGGTACGTACATAAATGTATATTTATGTAGGTATCTCAGCATGATTGATCCTAAAATTCCAGGGGACATAAATCATTGTTGAAAGTTATTAAATAGTGTTTGGTTTGGACAACCGGATTCTATAAAATTGAAATAGAGGAAGTTACTACTTGAAGGCCATGAAAAAATGTTCATATATAGGCCGGAAATTATGGCTGATATGTTTTTAAACATCTACTCAAAAAGTATTTTTTCAGTGCTAGGATGTAGGAAGATGATGAAAACTACTCAGACTATGTACACCATAAAGCTACATATTAGGTCCTCAGCGGACAAAAGGAGAAGCGTAATGAAATTTTTCTTTTCAAGGCTTTTATGTAAAGGAAATTTTATCGGTATCATGTAATGAAAGAGCGAATATACACTAACGACATCCAACTGTTAACACTTGATTATCTCCATGTGCATTCCCTGATTTGTGGAGATAAAAAAACTAATTGATATATAATTATATCAATATCCATCCATCAATTTACATACCATAATATGTATGTACTTACATACAATTGCGCTTGCAAATTTTTTTTGGGCTATATGAAATTTTGATTATAGTTATTGAAGAAATAAGTCTTACACGGTACCAACTACCAACTACAATATTAATATAATGTAAAACATTATTATAATTATTGGTAAGAAATTTTATCCACATTCTAGCTCACTCTCTTTCAGCGGTATTAATTAATTTCCAAAATTAAAATTCTATCAAAAGAAGTAATAAGGAATCCTTTAGGTGAGCATATCTTAAATTGATTTTTGTAAGACTTCCTTTCATCATAGTAAACGGTAATTATACTTTAATCACCTTCTAGCTAGTCAGAAGGGAAGGAAGTGATAAAACCTTCATATTCAGTGGGGCGCGGCGTTGCAAGAATTTTTTCAAATAGCTGTTGCTTATTTATATAATCAGCAAAGAACTTCAGAGATTTCACGGAATCCGCAAATTAATAACATCCTTCCTTTAGAAACGGAATAAGCATTCGAGAAGCTAAAGATGAATTCTGGGTAAATAAAAAGCGTATTTACTTGTTCCATTTTTGTAATAAAAGGATTTCTAAAATTAAGAAATTCCAGCCAAGCTTTCGTGATTGAACGAGTGTGTGAAAAACTGAAATCCAAGTATGGTGAAATGAATAGGCAACGGTGATATTAAAAGCAAGCAAAAATATCGTCATCAAAGCGTACCTACTTATATTGAAAAGAATAAAGATGTAAATTTTTTATTAAAATTTAAGCCTGCCAGACTTTATGCAACAGTTTCTCTTGAAAAACAGCAGGCAATTTTAGTATGACACAAACAATGGCGCATATTCCTTTCAGAGAGTAACATCCACCACCGCTGTGAACATTTCAGAAACAGCAAAACTTGTAGCTCCACATTTCCAATACTGTTTCGTAATGCGTAAATTTCAACAAACCGTATTTGCTTTACTTCTTGTCAGCCTATCAAGCACCAAGCACTGCTGCTGTCACTTCGATTTTTACTCTCAAGTAGGATCATGATGATGATGGTCATGTCATGATTTTTAGATGGAAGTTGAAGTAGTGCAAGTAGCTTTTTACTTAAAAGCTTTGAAAATGTACCAAAGCAAAAAGCAAAATCCTTTTCGAAAATCAAGAGAATTGATTATAAGAGACTGATGTAAGCGTTCGGAAAAGGGTGCCAAAGTATTTAATGGCAGCAGTGTTAATGAATTCTTGTCCTGCAACTTCCTCGCGGTACTTCGTAGAATTACAATAGTTGGTGTACTGGTATAGTTTTGCTTTTCAATTGAAAGGAAAATAAATTACTGGTTTCTCGTCGCATGAAATACGAGTCGGAACTTTCTCCTCAAATTGTGGGGACAGGAGCTGTGGAGATGATGGAAAAGATATTAGAGGAAGTCGCCGCAATTATCTAAATTGGAGTCATGCCTCATTCCTACGCTTCTACTGGGTCCACGAACCCATACATACATATTATATCGCACTTTCACCACCACCTGCAGGGAATTCCAAACTAAAATTCAGCTAGTAGACGCACTGTTTTATTGATAAGTTTGTGGACGTCTACTTTGCGTCACTGTCCTCACTTCTTTAAATGCGACGTTGACTGAAGTGAAAGAACTTACTGTGAAATGTGGTGGTCATACTTCAGTGCTATTTATTTACTTAACCGCACTGCTTTCCCCTCTGTTTTAGTTATTCGTTAGAGTTGTAGGCTAAGTAAAATGGAATCAGGATGCTTGAATGTCCATGGACTAAATATTTCCTTTCTGAAACGTTTCTGTGGGATGTCACAATGGATTTTTCAAAAGAATTTTCAGAGCCGTATAAGCAAAGGGAAATATCTACCACGTGTCCACTACCCACATCACACCACACACACTCCAAACCTTTTACCGGATATGAAAGTGCTTTGGCATTGGTTCTAATGTTATCTATGCAGCAACTATCTATCTAATGTAAAAAAGCAGCTCGCATATTCCAATTTTTTTAAACTTTTCTCCATGCAAAAACCACCGAAGGCTCATATTTTATTTTTGGAATTTACTGATTTTCCCCAGGGTTTGTTTTCAATTACGATCAACTAATCCATTGTGTTTCTCTCTTTTTTTTGCCTAAATAGGCTTACATGGTTTTCCGAGGACAAGGGAAAGGAAGCACCGAGGAGTCTAGTCGAATGCCCACATCAAAATTTATCAGCAAAGGTAGATCTGGGCAAGGGAATAAGCAAATGAGCGCACATAACTCGACAGGCCCTCATTCATCCAGTACTTCTACTGGACATGATCCAAATTATAACTCCCGTCTCTCCGAGGATGTTCAGGTAATGTATCCCACATCGTTTCCGTTTTTATGTACATATTATATTCTCTGATTTAGCGCCGGGGTTTATGATGGAAATGTACGCGGACCAAAAGCTTTTCGTCTCAAATTAGTTGGGATTAAATTGCTCCTACAACAACTCAACTCAAGAGCTGGATTAACATTTCTAATGAAAGTTTCTACTTTTAAAAGCTCAGATTATAGAGACTTTTAATTCGCATTTCAGTAAAAAAAAATATCAGAGAAGCACAAGAATGTTTTTTCTCTCCCTCTCTTGACATGCCTGCATTCAGGAGTAGGACTAATAATTACAGTAAAGTCGTGTTGAATATCCTCTTCACGTGAATAAGTAGGCGCAGAAATTTTTTCCTGTGGTCTTCTCCCTCTTTTATATCGAATTACTTGGACAAAGGAAGTGAGAGTGGAAGGGTTTTGAAACTGAGACAAGAATTAGGTAGAAATGTAATACGATCGTGTTGTTTATCTACTCACTAATGGGTATCAAATGTGATGGTAATTTTTTCATGAATAAAGAGAACACATATGATGGAATTTTTCAAAAAATATATGAATGGAGCTCACCGTTATCAATTTACATACATTCATGTTCATGTTAATGATACGATATGATGATGATGACAACCCAGCATGTTTTTGTGAAGGCTAAAGAAAGCTATTCTTACTCACTCCGTCACTCCATCTATGTTTTTATGAAAAGCGATATGATAGAAGAAAGCGGTCAAAGAATAGAACAAACAAGGAATTCGTACAACAAAAATAGCGCCAACAAAAATAACGCAAACAACAATACAAAAACGTGACTGTAAAATCCCGAAACAAAGTTGAAAAATGTGGAAAATGGGAAATGGAACGCATAAAAACTTTCTACAATGTAAATGAAAAGATTGAAGGTGAGAACTCACCAGGACGTCCTATTTTCCTACCTCCCGTATCTAGATTCTAGATTTTTATACTTGTCCTTGAGCAAAGCTTCCGCAGTTTTCACGAAAACAAAAATTGTCTTCGCGTAATTAAAACTGGATTCTGAGGAAAAAAATTATGTGCGGGCTGGTTGGTGGAAGGAAGATGCAAGAGCAAAGATCTGATAACATACAACTTACTTATTTTTTATATCTTAAAGGGTGAAAAAGAAGATAAGTTTCTATTACGCTTCCTTTTCTTTTTTTACATCTTGACGCTTTAATTTATCCTGGAGCGTTTCATTAGAAGGGAGACGGAAAAAGGAGAGAGGCACTTGAAAAGCTCTTCATTTACTACAAAAAAGTTACCTAAGATAGAACATGACACATTTCTTTCGTGGTGACACGCTTACAATTTTCCTTTTAGGCAGGAATGAGAGTAGACCACCACCCAGACTTTATATCATACAAGTTTTGCTTTGCTGAAGTGTGTGAGCCTGCTTAATCAAGAAACTCAAGCTTATTTGTAGAACAGCCACTCATCATCTCTTTTACAAACATGGATTGTCTCCTGTTTGCTCTCAAAGCGCGTCTCTCTTCTAAGATCGGGGAATGCTATCTGGAAAGGAATTCTCTAAAATGGGGACGTTATGTTAACCAATTTAATGTATCTTGATTTCTTTTTTTTGTTCCCATTGTTCAGGAGGAATTCCGCCGCCTCTATTCTCAGCTTGAAGAGCTTAAGGAGAGGAATATGAGACTGGGAAATAGGCACTTGGTAGCAAAGATAGCTGCAATGCAAGAAGCCGCAGATAATATTCTGCAAGCACCAGCCTCACAAATCAATGGCCAGTCTCATGCAACGCTCATGCAGCAGCAACTTCATCAACTTTCTCCAGGGAACAATTCTTGTGGTAGCAGCCAGGGTGGTGGTAGCTCTTCTGGTCATTCTCCACACTCAAAGGGAAAATCTTCTCCTTCAGCTTTTGGTCCACTTTCTGACATCTCAGAAGAAGAGAATCCTCTTCAATCTCTTTCTGGTGGACAAGTCCAGTCTCCAGAAGCAGGAGGCCCAAAAGTGCTAGAAACTTCTATAGACATCGTAATCCAGAATGATGCGAGCCGGAAGACATCTACGGAATCGGGTGACAATGAACAAGAGGAAAATAATCTGAATAATGGATTCCATCCACTTACTCAAGGCTTTAAAAGAGACGAAGTTGAAGATTCTAAAAGTAATACTCCTTCGGGAGGGATTAAGTGTAACAAGCAGGATGCGACAGCCTCCTCTGTGATTGAAGGCTCTTCTACATCTTGTCAACTTACATCTAATTACCCTTCCAGCTCTGCCTCCGATAAGCTGAAAGAAGGAAAGGGGGAAACTTCTCACCCGGATGTGCCAACCTCTCAGAAAGATGACGGTAGTGGAAAAACCTTTTCTCCGGATGCGAGCGCTAGAGAAAAGGGAAACAAGCCGGGGACATCGAATACTTCGATAGGAGGAAGCGCGAACAAAAAAGAAGAGCAAAAATCTATTTCCTTCGTAATGGAAGACAAGCAAATTCCATCTCAGTCCATGACAAAAGCAGCAGGAAAGGGACGAACACCCCCATCTCCCACCCAGAGAGGGACACCAGAGCAAGGTAGAAGTAAGAGAACAAGTGGCAGTAGTCCTTCATGCTCACCCTCCAAGCAGCAAGGGGCTGTCACCAGCACTGGCTCTAAAGGCAAATCTGGGAAGTATCAACAGCAATCCTCATCATCGTCGACGACATGTCCAAAATCAAAAAGTCCTTCGGAAGGGAAAGCCGTAAATCACAAGGAGGCTGCTGGTGCTCCTGCCACATCCACTGGCTCCTCAGGTAGCGGCAGTGGGTCAGGCTCACAAAAAATTGTTCTTGATTTGGATGACAAATCTCGTTTCACGGAAGAGATCACTGTTTGATCAGAATTTTTCTCTGCTGCTTCTTCTTCCCATACTTGCGTAGCATCACAACAGCCTTCGCAAATCTTATCATTCTCGTTTCAAGGGGGAGCAGCTCCTGGTGCCACTTCTAATGTTAATATTAACAGCACTTCTAGCTGTATATTTTCTTCAACTAAAGTGGTGCCAGTTTAAGAGGAGGACACTTTTCTCTCTTGTCGTCAGCATAAAATTTCAAGTTGACTTTGAGGAGATCGTAAATAAGTTAACAGAAAAACATGTGTACCTTTAAAAAAAGAGCAAACAATATACTAGAGATATTATATCATGTGCAACGCCATTTTTACCTTTAGGATGTTATCATCTCAAACTATACATACATACATACATATTTATACGTACTATATCGATCTAGTAGATACTAGGACATATATTATTCATACGTATAATTCTTATCTTATTGCAAAAATGTGTTTTTCCACGATTTCTTCGAAGGCTTAAGAATTTCGAAATGTGCTCATGCATGAATTCATATTTACAAGAAAATTCTTCTCCTCGTACAAATGACGTGACATGAGTGGGATGATGAAGCGGAAATGAAATGGATTTTTCTCTGTTGTCGATTGGTCCTCCGCCTTTCCATTGATTTCATCGAGATGTATTTTTGTTCTGAGAATTATTGATAAAAAATTTAACAAATTTCGAACTCGAACAAATACTTTGACTCAAAAAAACTACATATGTACGTTTTCATGCTTTCCCTCGATAAATAATAATTTGCAACGTGTACTCAACTCAACATTGTACATATTGTATGCTTTCACATTCTCTCAAAAGGCAACTTCCCAACCGCTATGATTCATTTTAAATTCAGCGTCTGCCAAAGCGCCATCCTCTCTCGCTTGGGAGAAAATTGAGAGAAGATAACTCAAACTGACGACGCGCTAAACTAGCTTTATTCATTCAAAGATATATTATGCATGTTGTATCGGAGCACTCTAGAGTTGGCAAGAAAGCATTACTAATATTTGACGAAGAGCAAGTCTCATCTCATCACCATCATAATGCGAAAGGGAAATGTCAAGAAATTCCAAAGAAGCGTGATGGAAAAAATCAACGAACCACGAAGTCTCAAATTTTTCAGTCATTTCCAATGTTTGTTGTGAGAGCTTAAGTAAATAGCTTTTCCCCTTTTTTCCTGATTTTCCGGAAAGATTTTGATTTTGAAGAATTAAAGGTCTGCGCTCACAAATATTTCTTTTGGAAAGTCTTCTGTCTGAGCGGGATAAAACATTTTTGAAACTCAAGTTTGAAAAGTTTAAGCATGATTATGATGAAAAAGCAGAAGTTATAATCTTTTCGTTTATTGTGAGTGAAATAATGTCAAAGTAAGAGGGAGGCCAAACACAGTAAAGACGATTTTCATTCTGGATTGACATCGTCTTCAGCTGAATGTATGTAAGTCGATAAGACGACGAGTGGAAAGGAAGAAGATTTTGTGTACTTACGTATGTCTAGGGAAAGGCCCAAATGTTTGGTCGAAGCCAAACTGCGACCGTTTCAATCTCAAAAAGGCAATTTTCTAATAAAACCCATTAAAATGTTTGCATTCGAAGAGACGTAAGCAGTTACGTGGGATTAATTTGAACGCAAGTACTAATAAATTTTTGCGTTGTTTCATTTAGTTCTCATGTTAATATAATGCATATAATAAGTTTCACTATACAAAATTCTTTGTATTAGTATCTAAAAATTCAAAACGTCTGCAGCTGTCAAATTTCATGTGTATCATGCTGGGAATAAAAAACTTTTTGGAAAATTTTCACCTTTTGATTCCCACAAAATTTCCATTTATTAGCTATTTCATGCTTCATTATCTGATCGTGTCTCCTAACTATAAATAATGGAATAAAGTGTCAAAAGTTATTATAATGACGGATATGAAAGGTGTGCAAATAGTATGACATACATGTCATCAACAACACCAACAATTTGTTTACTTAACCTGTTTCCCCCTAATTTCCTGATATTAGCAGTTAAAAATAGCTAACCCACTTTCTTTAGAGGCTTCCGCAGGATTTTTGGTGGGCAGGTGAAGGTTTATTTTTCACATGCGGCACAAGGACGCTCTTCAAAAATGACAAATTAGGTATACCTAAGCTGTGATTTAAAAGTTTATTTACTTTCGTTTTACACTTTCACTTACTTTCACAGCTGTCCTTGTTTTCGCTTTCATTTGATTATTGGTGACCCTAATACACAAATCAAATTATATAATGCATATTTGGTGGGCTTTGGAGCGTTTCCGGGAAATGAAACATTCTATTAATTAATTCACGTAAATGGTGGATATTATTAATCTTTTATCATTCATTAATAATAGAGGATATTTGCATTTGAACTTAGCATTCACGGCAAGTACTTTATTCCTTCTTCCTTGAGCATTTGAATTGGCATTTTGAAATTCAAATTACGTTTTTAAGCCTACATAATTGAAACGGGATGGCCGAGAAATTATGTACCTCTGTTAATATTAATTTGCATCGCATGCAATAATTGAAAAACCCGAAAGATGAAAGTGATCCAGTATAGGAGGTTTTCTCTTTGTACTTTTTCAAAGAAAAATACCAACACAAAAGTTTTTGAGACATCCGCACATCCGGTTCTGACACACACGTTTACACCCATAATGGTTTAGAAGTTTATTATAAGAAAGAAACAAAGAACATATACATATACATATAGCTGCGCTGCATATACAACCAGAGAAAGCTTCAAATCAAA
>JAHZNI010004096.1:0-10567 GCA_027744415.1 Seira ritae | reverse complement strand
CTTTTCGGATTTTTGCTTATCTGATATATTTTTGGTTTCGGAAAATTGCATTTCTGATTTTTACATTTCTGATTTTTGCTGTTCGGATTTTTGCATTTTCGGATTTTTGAGGGTGAATCATGTACATGTGTACATATGAATATTCTAAAGCATTTTATATGAATGAATGACACGGGAAAGTGGATTTTTTTGCAGACTAAATGGATATTCCAGTGAGAGCAAATCACATTCATTTTCAATAATTAAAATTTCTACTACTACTTAAGCTAGAGAATCGTGCCATAAAATTAGGAAACATTTTTTAAGAAAAGTTTTAAAGGATTGGATCGGAACAATTGATCAATAGATCTGGATCTGACTGACTTGCTGAGAGTGACAACAATCGTATGTACGCATCACAGTTGGGAATTGTCTGTATGCTCATGGTTCATGTAATCATGTAATTTGGTCTTGAATTTTAAAAAAAATCCTCCTTCTAGTTACGTTTTTTAAAATTCGAAACAGTAAATGACTGTATTTTGGTTTGAAAGTAACAATCTATTCTATTCCTTTAACATAATTTACTAAATCCAAAAAAACGGATTTTTATTGTTCAGTTCACACTGAAACTGATTGTCAAGAGTCGAATCGATATCAGATAAATTCCTATTACCCTAGTCTACACTTTACGATCGCGTTAAGTAAACAGAGAAATAGGGATGGAGAGGGAATGACAAATGAACAAGATTTAAGCACTAGAGAGCGTAAAGTCACGGCTATTTTGTAAACAATGGGAACCATGTCGTTTTATAGCGTGCTTTCAACTCGCAGAACATCACTTTAAATACCAAAGCAATAATACGCTTGCTTTTTTTCGCTGAATCACTGTAAATTACATTAGAAAATGATCATCATGATCATGATCATCCTATCCTTGTAGGAAAAAAAATATAACTGGCAATGTTAATCGCTTGAATTGGCCATAAACAGTTGTAAGTTTTTGAATGTATACCTAATACCAACGCACAAAACAACAACAAAGTGATTTGTGAAGAGTAAAGCATGAACATGAACACAAATTTATAGTTTTTAGTCCTTTCTCATTTTTGCAAAGTACTTTTAATAGGCATTGTCATAGGCGCCAATCACGATTAAATTTTCAAGTGATGCATACCACTACCACGTGTACCAACACCAAGTCAAGGAAAAATATTCAAATGGCCAATGAATGCAAAATGCTAACTTATCCATAGCTTCGCCCATGAAACTAAAAAACAACAGGATTTTTAAACTTGAAACCTGCCAGCATCATCCAAATCTAGTGGACACAGATCAATTCAATCAATTGATGAAGAAGGTGGTAGTGGTGGTTTCTGTGCAAAGCACACATCCAGAATTCCGTTTCAGAAAGAACCGTGCTAAATTCGGAAAAAAACTGAATTCAAGATTGAATCGTCCGAGAAAACTTCTCAGCCTTTTTCAGAATGATTCCTTTGGAACGAGGGGCAAAAAATGAAGCTTCATGATTCATGATGCCCAGCGGGTACAGCATATTATGTCCTGTTTACATTTACAATCTCGTCAAGCGTCACTATGGTAGAGTTCCGGGTAATACTTATCAAGTGAGGCCTGAACCGTCCCTACTTTGAAGGGAAGTTACCTAAACTAAACTCAGAAAATATAAATTGGGCGACATCGCCTTTGTTGACGTTGACGAAATATTGCTCCGCTCCAACTCAATCTCTCCCAGCCATAGTAATAGTAATAACCATAATAGTTTTTTTTGGTGAACAATAAAGTAAATTGCTTCACTCACAGTAATAGTAATAAGCAGCAAAATAACGCAATTGCTTGTGCTCAACCTTTTCTAACGCCAGCCTCACCAATTACCAGTCACCACACCAGCCACCAATAATGATGGCTACTTAATCCAGGAAAAAAACAAAAGAGAATAATATATATTGCACTATGCACCATGTGCATATATACCATTAAGCTGTTTAGTATTTAGACAATTTCTGAAATTGCTTTTGGCACTTTCTTGACGCATTTAAATCTTCTAATAAGAATACTACCATAATAATACCTAATTCACCATTAAAGAAGGGTAAAATAAAAGGAGGCGAAGGGAAAAAAACTAAGTAAACTAGACCAGCAATAGCAATCCTCCCAATCCCTGTACAAAAATGCAAAATTCAATCGACAGTACTAAATCCACAACACAACAGTCAGAAGGGGAAAAAATTATGACCATAACATAACCATAACATAACTATACTTGGCCAATCTATTTTGCCGCACCCAAAATAAAAAAAAAACAACCTTTTTTTCGCTCTCTTCTCTTCGAATTGTTCGAATACCTAGATTTAGAATTGAGAAAAGGTTAAAATGTGAAGTCAACTTAATTAGTGAACGCCAGCCATGGCATGGTATGCATACATATGGCCCTGTAGCCTGTAGGACCCTAAACCATAAATAATAGAATTGGCCCAATAACACATAAAAATTGATGCAAAATAAAAACAAAAATGCAATTGTACTTATGCATTTGTATTTTTGTAAGTAATGCAGGGCATTCATTCATTCAGTTGAATGTTTCGTTGTCACCACGTACAATTCCCAATTTTTAATGTCGTGAATTGCAAATTAACCCTGGTATGTCTCTGCTGAAGGGAAAAGATGAAAAGATCTTTGATTTATGCACTATTGCAAAAAAATGTATACTTTGTAAACACTATAAATTGCATGAGTGTATAGCAATTTGTCAAAAGAGCGTATAAGAAATTTGTTTTCATTTTAACAAGATTTTTTTCTGTGCATTCTACATTCGATTGGATTCGCTAAAAAAAGGTTGAATAATATGCATTCTTCCCTTCGAGCTATGCAACATGCACTCTGAATCTGATTCGATTCGATTCACATCCATTCCATTTTAATTAATTTGCTTCTGTCATTGTCATTAATTATTTGCAGTAAGTAGATTTAGATAATGTATTTGCGAACAAGAACAACTATGCAGATTACAGATAGGAAAAAGATTGATCTTCTCTGAAAGAGAAACACGTGCGCGCATTCGCAATTGTATTGTATTGTAGCGTAGTTGTCTTCAAGTTCAGTTCAAGTCGCTTTACATTCACGCAACTTGAACTTACTCACTACGGCATTGCATTTACTTTTTTACGATCGCTATTACAGTGACGAAAAGCCCCTTTCAAACCTGATTTAAAGCCGTTAAAACATCAACACGGGCTAAAAACGACCGAAGATGGTGAATAAGTGAGTATTGAATTGAGTATAGAGAGTCAATGCTGTATTTTTTGGCAATTGATCAAGTTGCAAAGACTAAGATGCATTTCCCATACATTTTAAAAGTGTCAAGAAACGTGCGTAAAAGTTCTTTGTCGCCTTCTCTTTCTCTCTCTCTTGAACTTCAGATAATTTTTCTTATATCTTATCTTTATCTTGTCGTCAGCTAGCTCCGAGAAAGTTCCCGATCTAATGGAAATACAATTGAACTACATTATACCTGGGCGATCACACATATTTATAAGCTGTCATGATTCCTGAAACATGTTCGAAAACTAAAAGCTCAAACGTGTCTCCCACATTTAATTACAGGGAGGTTAAGAGGCAGAGGCAATCGTGTGTGTGGCGTGGCGCAATAGCCTCATAAAAAATTCTTTCCAAAATCCCGTGACTTTTGACATTTCAAAAAAACCTTCTTAAATTCTTTTACCTTTCAGCTCAGTTCCAATTTGAATGCAGTCATCGCGGTCGTGCCCTCAGAAGAAAATATAAAATTTGTAGACTTATTACTATTTACTATTTCACAAGAGGTCACAAAAAGCCACCGCACAATCAATATTCAACATTCCCCAACCAAACCGAAACCAGTTCCAATCAATTTTTTTTCAACTTCAACTTCAAATTCAAAAGCCTTCACGTTTCAACATCAGATGCCACTTTAAATGCACAGGGTGTCCTGTAGAAAAAGCACCTATTTAAAAATATTACTACAGATGAGCAATGAGCAGACACTTTTCTTCCTATTTATTTACTTTTAGTTTAGTTTTTTATTGGAGGGTGAAATGGTGATTAAAACAAAAACAACTGACTGACATCGCGGAGAGAGGAGCAAGAAGAGGGCTTTTTTCACATGTTCACTCTGCATTACTTCACATCCTCACACAAAGAAGAACAAAAGGACGGAACGGACGGAAGGTAAGCAGGGGAAAAATGTGTTCTGGTTTCGTTTTTCCCGTCCGCGCACCACACCACACCACACCACACCATCACAATTCACCACCAATAAAAATACCTATGCTCTGGCTGTGGCTCTAGCTTCTAGCTCTGCAATCCCATAGTCCCCGCTACATGTTTCGTTTCCTTTTTTTTTCTCCTCTTGGCTCGGCTCAGTAAATATAATGTAGTACCTATATAGCTACGAGATTCAGGGATCAGAATGAAATGAACAGTCTATTCATTCCTGTGCAATGCATCCAACAAAAAAAACTGATCTAAAAGCCACACCAGAGAAAAGTCCCGAACCACTATATAATACTACTACGACTAAGTATGTACTAGAGCCAGCCACACCGAAAAAAAAATTACTCCGTTTATTCAACACTGTTCAAATGTTTTACCATGAATATATTGTTGGTGTTGGTGTTGCAACAACGTTGTTGTTTTTTTTTGTAAATACAGAATACAAATAACATCACATCACATCACACGACATAATATAATACCGAAGTCATAGTCATAGTCATAGAGTGCCTATGAGCGTATGAGCAGCTATTTTTTTTACAATTTACTGTGCAAGAAAGAAAGATCACCAGAGAAAAAAATACATAACTGCCGGTGCGGTGATGATGATGATGATCATGCCATGCCGCACTACCTTTTTTAAAAGTAACTTTTTCAAAACTAAAACCGACTCAGCTCAGTCAGACTCAACTCTCGTCTTTTTCCCGTCATAGTGAATGGAATACTGATGATGATGATGGACTTTACTTTTTTTTCTGAAATGAAATGAATGGGAAACAGAAGCAGCTGCTAAGTTTTTGCTTTTTGGCTGAACGCTGAAGGCGAAAAATTTTCGTGGATTTGAATTTGACTCAAGTCGAGTCAAGAACTAACTTAGAACCAAAAGTCTCTGCTCAGTTCAGTTCAGTCCCAGTCTCTGCTGCCTTTTTGCCTGGTTGTTTGTGATGGGATGTGAGCAGCATCATGCACAACCGAATACTGATGAAATGAATGTGAATGTGAAAGACTGGCATTGGCATGCATGAAGAACATCATGAAAAAAAGGTTTAGAGGGGAAAAATGGACCAAAAAAGTTAAATAAATTCCATCCATCCACACATGACATGACTATGACTATGACGACGATCCAATCCCAATCCAATCTACCATACCAGCAGCGCAGCGTTCTGATGAGGATGAGATGAGCGTCATAATAATAACAACTAAAAACTTCACGATGGATCCTCAAAAGAGCTCATGCTTATGGCTTGGCTTATGTTATGGTCCATCTTGTGATGATTATATGTATATGATGATGATGATGAAGATGATGTACGCTGAATTGTTGAGTAATTTCTGTAACCTCTCTTTCCTCCCCTACCTTTTTGCCGTTACATGAGAAAAGACATAGAGATAGCTCATGAATTGAAAATATTTTCTGGCAGTTAAAACTTAAAATGCAGAGATTTTTTTTAAACGATCGCGTTGATGTACTTTGTTTGAACTCGTGTTGTTCCTGACGCTGCTGCTTGAGGCACATGCTATGGCTATTGGCTATGCTAAAGCTAAATGCTAATAATGCCGCCGATGCTGATGATGCATTATATTATATTATGATTACCATTATCATATTTTCTTGATAGTTTTCTAATTTCTAGTCATTTTCAGCTTTACCTTTTCCATGTTCTGAAATGTAAAATAAGCTACGCGACAAGACCAAGACAAGCTATGAATCATGCAAGAGCACGCAATGCAATATAAATGCAATTGCATTCACAAGTAGAAGCAGAAGACGACATAAAAAAAATGTTGCATGTTGCATGAAAACAGAATGTGGATTGTGGATTGTTTGTGGATCTGAAAGGTATACACTAGTCACGATCATCATCATCAGCATCGGCTGACTTTCAGGTCCCAAACTGTCTCCTCATCCTTTCCTCATCTTCTTTTTATTTGACAAGTTTAAAAGGATCATAAAAAGGCGCATAAAACAGTATTGCACCGTCTTAGAGCGGATTATATTATCATAATTAATGCACTCCTTCCTCCTACAGAACTTTACAGAGATTTTTGTGAGGAGGGGATTAATTAAAAATTCATATGAAAACACATTCCTTGCCTTTTGAGATTGCCTATATGGATGAAATGAAGAAGGGTTGGAGGAGGATTCATTAAAATGATTAATTAGCCTTTAAGATGACGTAATATAAATTCCAGATGCATGTCAGTTGTCCTTCCCGCGAAGAACGTCGAGCGAGCAACTAGCTCGTTATTGAGCTTAAGTACGTCGTATATCACGCGTCTGCTTAGTTTCACTTTTAAATGATCCGATCAGGAATGATCAGTAGTAGTGATCATTAAAAATGACAGAATGGAGTGCGTAGTAACAGTAACTGCTCCCATAGACTCATCCCATAGTCAGATGTCTGATGAAATTAAGCTAATGCTAAACAAATGCCTGGTGTCATTATCATCAACATGATTATATTAACCTTGGAAAAAACAAACGGAAAGGAGATATTTTAATGAGGAAAGTTTAGTTAATTTTATGCCATTACAGCAATAAATTTATTCGCAGAGCTCGGTAATCCACAATTTTTGCGGATGGATTATGGATTTAGGATTGTTCAGTGGAAATATTGGATTAGGATTTGGATTGAGGATTCTTTAAGTAGAAATATTGGATTAAGGATTTGGATTGGGATTATTCATTGACCTTGTGGATTAAGGATTATGGATTATTTTCATTATCGCTTTATTTTGGATTTGGATTGGATTGATGGATTATTGATGCAAACTTTGACCCGCAAATAAAACGATACCACACCTTAAAGAAATATCAAACATCATGCATATGCAACAAAGACGAGCGAAATGGGACTAGTGTCTGGTATAAGCGTCAGCTACTATACTGCTTTTGTTATGCGTCATCATGTCATCAAAAAAAACCAAATCTAATTGCAATTTATGGATTAGGATTATGGATTTGGATTATGAGAATTCATTTGGATTAAGGATTTTGGATTAATTGATTTTAGTTTAGGATTCTGGATTGGGATTTGGATTGCCAATCCATAATCCAAATCCATCAATCAAGTAATCCAAATCCGGATTGTTCCGAGCTCTGTTTATTCGTGTATGTTGAAAGGAACAGAAAAGCAAATTAGGTATTGGATTTACCTACCTACCTACATAATATGGATGCAATAAAAAAATGAGAGCATCAAAAATGTTTATGAAGCATGAACGCGGCAAGACAATTAGTTTGCAAAATGATTTCATCCTGGATGGCACAATACAATAAAACCCCCAAAAGTCATTTCGACTTTGATGATTGTGGGACTCCCTTAGGAAGTGAGTTAGGAGTTTTTAGGAGTAGGGGGTCGCAAAGTGAAGCTTCATGATGAGACGCTCCGCCGGTATAATCTTATTTTAGCGAGCTTGACCGAACCGTTCGTGAGTCCCGGATGGGCACACATTTGAATGTTACAGGGCCGTATCCATAGGGGGCAGAGGGGGCTGGGCTATCTGTCCCACTTATATCGGGTAGTGCAGTGAAAAATACATAGACAGGGATTACCCAAATTAGTTCATTCTATATAACTACCCCCACCCCCTGCTGCCCCTCCTGAAAAAACTTCGTGGATACACTCCTGGAATGTTGAATTTCAAAAATTGAATTTCGCGCGCATTCGAGTCAAACTTCAATAAAGCGTCAAAGTCAAATCACTATGTCAGATGTAGTCAAACGTCATCGGGCTACTCGTGTGCTCCCAGTTTCAAAAAACGAAACCGAGTCAAGCGTAGTGTCGTGTCATGTCATGTCATGAGACTCGAACTGTTTAGTCATTAGTCACCCCTAATCAGGATTCAGGACGTTTTTCGTCATTGCAGATTTTTTTTTTAAATCGTTGAGGATTGAATGCGGATATTTCTTGACTCGTGATATGGCCTTTAATTTTTTTTATTACGTACTACTTTTTAATGTGGTCTTGATCCTAAAAATAGGAAAAAAAGCTATTACTTATCGTGTACGCATTAAAGGACTATGCCTACACAGATGTAGTGTAGCAGCGCCGCAGCATTTTCACAGTGAAAGTAAAAATGTGCATCCGAAATTAGGAAAAATCTCGATCTCGACTCTTTTTTTTTCTCTTGAGAAACGACGACGGAGTTTTCAGAGCGTGACAACTGATAATGACTTCCTCCATTTTCCTATCTCTCCTCGCATCATTACCGAAAACTACTTAAGCCTACTTTAAGACCGTTATCTAAAGGCCGCTCGGTCTTCTTCATTTAATCCATTTTTTACGCGAAATAATTGGAATCTCTCTGTTTTAGCACAAGCTTCTGTATGAAAAACCGTAAAGTGTCTTCCTCAAGTCAAGTCAAGGCCATACATCATTATGCCATACATACAAAAGTGGTACCCGTACTGCACCAAATCCAATCCAATCCAATCCAATGCAGGTTTTCAAGATATTTAAAAAACAGGAACATGCCCACTGTTACAACCAACCAGTAACCAGTCATGCCTAGCAATTCCACTACATAGTCCACTTCGACAACGACAACTACTATTATTATGCAATCGCTCATCGTAAAAAACAACATCACATCGTATTATCTATCTTACAAGTGGAGAACAAGTTTTCTTGACACACTGCATTTTCTCCAATGGCCCATTCCACTTGATTACTTTGCAGTTTGACAGTCACATCATCATCATAAACACATTTTTTAAACAGCGCCAGCAACAATGAGCTGACTGAATGGTTGCCAACAATACAGAGAGGAAAGGCTGGCGATCTTAAAAAAGTATATTATATTATGAGCCGTATGTCATGTTAACTATGTTCTTTACTGAAATACTAAATCTTTTCGAGGTAAAAAACGGCCTGAAGGTATAAAGACTAGAGGAGAATTTAAGGTATGACTTTTTATGTGGCACATGGAAAAGATGAAAGTCATGCATACAATAAAAAATTTATTTTGCATGCATAAATCTATCTCGACGAGCAATACAAAGTAAATAGAATCAGGTAACAAGGTAATACAAACAGTGTCATGGAACAATGACGACATTTCAAAAGGATAATAATAATAATATACAATACATGGTACATGTGCATTAGTAGATGCGTAAAGATTTTTTTTACTTATGGTGTCAAAAGAAAGTGTAGTTCTAGACAGAAGAGATAATAAATTGTGCAGATTGATTCGGCTCGTGAAAAATAATTGCAGTTGACAATACTTATGTCTGTACCGAAATCAATTCAAAGACATGAAAATCGATTTTTCTTCGTAGATTTGAATGGCTTCTTCTTCACCCGTTTTTTTACAAATTCTTCTCCCAGCTCTGTATTTATTGATATTCATGGCAAAAATTGAATTAAACAAATTAAATCAATCAGTAAATTAGGAGTTGCATAAGGGATCGAGCCTTGTGAAACTACTCGGTACATACTCGGTCTATTTGGTTGACGAGTACGAACGAATGGTATTAGTACGATTGCATTAGTAAAATTTTTAATTTGAGATTTAATTTTTGAAACTTGACTTATACCCATCAAAGCAAACACACTGACCGTAATCAACAGAGGCATGCACAGTACCCAGGTTCATGGAGTACTCGCGAACAACTTGAAAGAACCCGCTAAAATTGAGCTTACTCGCGAGGCTTCATTGGCATTGGCATTGGGCTTCGATAATATGCGATCCTTATTATTAGAATGAAATTAATTTAAGAGAAAACTCGAAAATTTTTTTGCGGAATGAGAATTGCTAGCCCAGTTAAAACCTAGCCCACGCTCAAGTACTTTGATTCTAGCTCGTGAAGCTTTCAGGAAGATTTTCTAGTCAGGAAAGAGCTAATTGTTATAGCGCGTGTTTTTCTTACCCTGCACGACATACATAAATACATAAATAGCTGTCTTAAAAAAGTGAATGGCTAGAACTATCTCAGAACCAAAAGCATACCGAACTACTAGAACAAAGCAGTTGAACGTATTCTACCACCTCGCTTTCGAGTAAAGGTTTCGAATATTTGACATTTCTATTCCATCCATTCATACTTAACACTAACACTCCTGCTGGTAAATACGATGAAGGCATGATGTGATGAGAAATGAGAATGAGGATCCCTAAGAATAAACCTATGAGTAGGTTTACTAGGATGACAAAAGGATTTCAACTTGAGCAGGGAAAATGTAGCGGTTAACGAGCGATATGGAAGTTGTTTGATTAGATTAGGCCGTGGTCTTCGCGTAGTTTACGTTGCTCTTGCTCTACGCTGTTTACCTTAGCCTCGAGGAGATATATGTAATATGAAAATGAAGTTCAG
>JAHZNI010004095.1:0-19874 GCA_027744415.1 Seira ritae | reverse complement strand
TTTAAAAGATTCTCTCTGTATATCATATTTTCTAGTATTAAGCGCAATTAATAATGATTAACAAAACATTATGGGAAAAATGGTTTATTCGTTATTTTTCCACATGATTGTCCCACTCATGTTGTTCAATTTGCAATTATCTAACTCAGCAAACAAATTCATGATTTTATCATGTAGAGTAAATTAATCCAAAGTCATGACTGAGTCAATAGTTGATATAATTCATTAACATCCTCCAGGAAGTAATCAGGCACACAGAGCTGTTCCTCTGGATCAGTGGAACTTTCCCACCGGTGCATTTCGTCAATGCTGGTGACTCCACTGAGAACTAAAAGCGTCCAAAGGCCACATTTCCTCCCAAATAAGATATCTGTATTGCCCCTGAAAATAATTATGAATTCCTTGAATGAAACAAGCCAAGTGCTCATTAATATTGAACCAGTGATTGCTTTTTTGATCGCCTAACCTATCGCCAACCATTAAAACTTGACTCGGTTTCAGATCATACTTCTTACTGACGAGCTCGAATGGAAATGGTTCTGGTTTCCCTATGACTACCGGTTGCCTCGCAGCCGCAGTTTTTACTGCATTAACGAAGGTTCCCGTACCAGGGAAAACCAGGGATCTTCCCCCTCGATCAGGAAATTGCTCGTCAGTATTTGTTGCGATGAATAGACATTCTGGGTTCCTAAGGTAACTGGCAGCTTTCAGCGCTTTTACGTAACTAAAGTGATGATCGAAACCAACGATCACGGCCTTGACGTCGGAATCTAACTCTACATGTTCGAAATCCTTCGCACTCCAGCGTTCGGATGTAGGAGGAACAGCATCCGGCTAAAAGCAAAGAAACAATTAAACATCCAAACGCCTCATTTGATCAACGATGAGCAAATAAGAAGAGACGGTCAGTCCTACCCCTATCGGTAAAGATTGTATACCGACGGCTTCCAACTCCTGAGTGATTCCCGGTGATCCGATCACGTATGTCTTTCCCTTGAAACCTAATCCTGTCAAATGTAGAGCTGTAAGGTACGCAGTGCTCACAATTTCGTCCTGTAAATCAAGTCAGAGAATTTAAAATGTACAATTTAATCACTAAGTAATAATCATTCAATCAAACTCATTCGAAATTTGGTTAGCTTCCTTACCGTTGTGGCTTCAAATCCAAGTTTATTAAACTTGATGAGGAATTCCTCCCTCGTCATAGTACTATTATTTGTCATAAAGAAGATCTTTTTCCCCATGGCCCTAAGTTTGATCACCAGCGCTTGAGCATTTTTCAGTGGATCGTTTCCCAGCCATAAAACACCTGTCGTTAATTATTATTAAAATCATAATTAAGCATCATGCGTACCTAGTACCTGATATGGTATAATCTGGAAACAAGTAAATTAATCAATGGTTACTTATTCCTAACCGTCACAGTCAAACATAACTGCCGTTATGTTTCCAAAGAACTTGGACACATCCTCCTTGGAAAGCTTGGACATCTGAACGGGATGCTCATTTCCTTTAGAATTCATGACTACAGTTGAATATTTCCTAGCAGAGGAAGCTAAAGCTATCTTGTTCACCGGGCAGTGATTAAAAATAATGGACTTTTTCCTTGTGAGATCGAGATCCGAAAGAATACAAGAATGGGACGGATTATTGGGATTACCAGGATAAATGTTCACTGGGCTGATTCCAGAAATGGAGGGCGTGCATAGGTTTAACTTACAATTAGCTCGACAGCGACAGCCTTTGATTAGAATTCTAGACATGAATGGATTAATTATTTGAACGTGATCAAATCAAGATGATGATAATATGATGGTCGTCAAAACACAAAAGGAAAATTAGGAACATCCATCCCAAACCGAACACGTCTCGTCGAGTCATGTAAAGCACGTGTACGTAAAGCAAAGAGTGAGCGAGCAGCGAGCATGAAGCGATTAGCATTACATGAATTGCCTACTATGTACTACTATTCATGCATGCCTATTGCCTACAACAAATGCCCTTCTGTCACGGCTTCATCTAGCTTCAGCTGACCAGCTCATTCGGCTCTTCTGCACGACCTTGTTTCTTGAGCAACAAAGAAAAGTCGCAACGCGACAGACACGAGTTGAGTTGACCTGACATAATGGGAATACTATAGGTGATACTACAGTACTAGCAGCATAATAATATTCCACTAAACCACTAATGAGGACTAACAAGTACTACTTTAGAAGTGTTACAACAGCGTTTGAAAAAATGAGACGAAATATCATCAATCATCACCATCAGATTTTGCACATTTTTCGGGTCTAGAAAGAGTTGCTGAAAAGTTAAAATTCGCATTGGTTTGCTTTAGAAAACAAACGATAAATATCCTTCATCCATGTATATTATAAGGCTTGAGATTCTCAAAAGTACCAACTTGATCCCATTTATCAATAAAAATTTCTTCAAAATGCTAATGTAATGTATTTATGAGTATTTTATATCACGAACGTTATCAAATTAGGACCTTTCTATGTCCACAATTCCAATTTTATTAAAGGTATACAGCAAGGGCGTAGCATCGGAATTTTTTTCAGCGGGCTCGGTTACATGTATTTAGCTCATTTTTGCATAATTCCTATCTATACATTTTGCATTGGAGTGTCGCATTTCTGGGGGGTCGATTCGACCCCTCTGACCCCCTTGGTATACAAAATCATTGGAGAAAATATTGGCGACTTGTAGATATGTAGTTGACCTCCCTGTTTTCATGCAAAGCAAACGAACTAAAGACTTTCCAGCAACTCTTTCTAGACCAGAAAAATTCGCAAAATTTAAATGGCGTTGACATTTTGTCTCATTTCTAAATAGCTGCTGTAACACTTCTAAACCAGTACTTGTAAGGTTGCATGTTTTCAAATGGCGAAGTTGAGTTGTGAGTTTGCCTTCAACCCAAGCCAGGATATAGGGAAGCCAAAGCCGCTTTATGAATCTTATGGTATGCATTTTTTTGTCCCAATGTTGAATTTTATATTGTCATGTCAAGGGTCAACGTTGAAAATAATGCTATGACATGTTAAATCCACAATCAAACTCAACAATCGCGATCGCTTCCTTCTACTTTTTTTCAGGAAGAATTATGATTTTTGTTTGAAAATTTCTTTTGAAAACACGGCTGTTCGCTGCTTCATGATTATGACCTGGCTCCTGACTTCTCAATATCTCAATTATGACATGACTTCCATTCAGGTGAGAGAACAAGGAGCTTTTTAGAAAGGCAGGTTTTAGTATCTCTCCTTACATGAATAACGCTGTGCAATGTGCAAAAAAAGGAAGTACATTTGTAGATGCTTGACAAAACTGTTAATTGTACGATATTTATGTCCAGTAAAAACATATCCTTGATATGTCAGTTAAATATGAAGTTGGAGTTTTTCCATAAAAATCACATTACTAGATTACTACTACGTATATAGAAGGTCAAATAGGACCGAAATGGACTGCAGGTGTACTTAATCCATGTTTTCATTTCTAATCTTCCTGCGCCAATCCAATTATTTATAATACAGTTCATCATTTAGTTTTAGTGGCCATTCCTGTTTGTATGAAAAAAGGGGAAAGAAGCTATACATGTAGTTACGCTAAATATATCAAATTTAAATGTCTTCAAATATAATGTAATTAAAATTCAGAAAAAAATAATTAGCGTGTCCTAGTACAAACGACAGATACCTAAGCTGACTCGGTGACAAATCGAATCTTTAAATATGTACTAGTTCTTATTATCTTTTCATTAACATAATTCACAATGGCATACGAAAATGACATTGTGGCATTAGATTTGATGCATTTTTGTAGCACGTAATACAAAGCCTCAATAAAGTACGCCGACTGACCATAAAATTATTTGTAATAATAACTGGAACTGGAATCGCTCTTAAAATCCGCAGAAGAACGAACTGTTAATTTTCAGAATAACAAACAAGCACTCGACTCGACTTCACATGAATTGTCTGATTAAGTCAATACAATATAAAAACCTCTTCTCCTCATCTCATCTCTCTCATTTCAAAAGTCAAAATCTCATTTAACGGTTATTACACGAACAATGCGGCTCAATAATAGCTGGGAAGAAGCACTTGTCATCGGAGAGCTCCACACAAAAGACATTATTTTTCCATTTAACTCAATCAATGCAAAGCACGGGAAGAAGCTATTATTATATTATTGTAGTAAGAGCTTTGTTTCATCTTCAATCCTCATCTCTTGAGAGAGTGTCATACTCGGAAATACCACACCGCACTGCACTGCACTGCACTCCACTACTCCTATTTAGTAAAATCACTCAAAGCTTTGTTACCCGAACAAAGTCTTTAGTTCCCCTTGACTCCAGAGAGAGATCGCTGACGATTCTCTCGTCCTCTCATTGTCTGCTCGCTGGACTCCCGGGTGGAAAAAGGTTGGAAAAGGTGGATGGAAAATGAAAGAAGTTGTCAACAGGATACAAGAACCCTTGTTCTGCTGAATGAGACCAACCAAGTCTACAGGTGAATTATTCTCGCATTCTTCTCAAAGACACGGAGATCACAATGGATTACAGTGAACTTCTCTGCTGCTGCTGCTGCGCACCATGATTATGATGATTCATTTTAAAAAGAGAGAATCCAAAAAAAATATCCAGATCACGCAGTGACATTTTCATTCTTAGAGTTTTGCTCTGCTTCTTTCAATCATATTCCTTTTTCAAAGGTACATACCTGCATAGATTTATCCCAACTTCATTTCATTCACCATTTTTTTCCATTGAACATATTTTAAGTAAGCCCGTGTGATTTCTTTTTCCTCTGATATTCCGCAAGGCAGAACGGATCTTCCCATCATAACATAACAACTATATCCATGTACAATGTAATGAATGGGTTCGGATTTTTTTCAAAAAAAAAATATCCCTAGAAATAATAGTGTAATTGCATTGCATTGATGTGAACTTGTTGCTCCATTCATCTTAAACGTGGATATGCCGATGATGAATTCAATTCAAGTTGACTTTTATTTTTTTCCGGCCGGCCCTAATTCTTTCATAAGCATCACGTCTTACACACTTTTTTCCGTGTACCAAACTACCGACATCATCATCATCGCTCAGAAAGAAGAGTTTTTTCCCGACTTCCTTTATTTCCCCCGTGTAGCCGAGTTTGAGGGTTGTCGTTGTCGTCAAAATCCTTTTGTGAGAGGAAGCTTGTATATAACCTAATATGATCATTATTACAATCTATATGAGCATTATAATGGGAAAAAAAGAAGAGAGAATTTTCTTTTCTTTCTTTCTTTTGACAGAACAAAACCTTTTTCTTCGCCTTTCATCAGAAAAACGCGTAAGATAATAGGTGACACACAATGGGGCAGTCCACAACACTCACTGGGAATGAAATAATTGTAGCGTCGGTATCCTTAGCTGTGGCTGACCTGGTTTGTTCTTAAAAGCCATATCCTCCTTTGGTCCCGCACTTTAACACTCAAACTTGTCTTGTTAACCCGAGAGAATGGAATTACATACATACAAATTTTTTTTGTCTTGGGGGTAAATACAAATTTCTTGTGGAGATTCAGATTCGCAATATGTATAAAAAATTTTCATTCCTGCATACCTATATGCTCCCCGTGATCTTCACTGCTGCATTAAAACAAATTTAACTTTACTTTCCTTTTTTCACTCCGAGCTGTCCATTGAAAACAAAAAATAGATTTTGTTCTATTCAATTCTTTCCTAATATTGCTCCTGGACACATTCAAATTCTTTCTCTGTGTGAACGACAGGTATGCTACGAAGTAATGACGAGAGTCAGTTTCGATTCTATTTAAAAATGTGGGAAATTGTTGGTTTAATTCTCTCTCCTCAGCATTCTCATATTTTTTTTGCTTTGTTCACATTTCACATCTCATCAAAAAAAATTTAATAAATGCTTCAGCAGGTTGCTATCGACTTTTCTATAACATCCCCCAACAGACAGGTAGAGGGGAATTGAGATTGAGGAATTATTAAAATTTGCATCTTTTTTGCTCAAGAATCTCTAAGTGGCTAATGTAAACCTTCTCAGAGATTGAAATTGATTTAATTACGATTTCATTGTAAAAAGCTCAAAAAACAGAACATCATTCATTTTCTGATGATGCACTATATGCATATACCTATTTCTCCGTATTTTTTATTATTAAATTCAATTAAAATAGTGAAAACGGGGAAGACCAAAGCTATGCACATTCGCCATCACCATCACCATCATATCATCCATGAGTATTTTTTTTTGCGCTTACGGATGAATTTTCTTTTGAATGAGAGCATCGAAGCGTGGGGAAAAGCGTGTATGAAAGTGGTTTGGTTTTGCTCGAAAAAAAATTTTTTTATTGTATCGCAGGCCTGGCCTGCCTATGCCTCTAGCTCTCTGGTCTGTCTGGCCTGGTCTTGGTCGTCAGCTTGCAAACCAGCATGGCTCATGGCTCTCTCTCCAAAAATATTCCCATTTGCACAGGGAGGCAGGCAGAGAAGAACACAAACACTCTTCACCAAAAAATTTTCTTAATACTTGAGTGGGTCTATTTAAAACCGAGGAATAGGATTTACGTATGAAGTGTCGACGATAATCATCACATCCCAATCTCGTTCTCTCCACCCGATCCGATCCAAATAAATATCATCATCATATACATATTTTTTTCAAAAAATGTACAGTAAAAAAAATATTGTAAAAAAAGAATATTGAAAAATCTCTCCAGAAAAAAATTTTTTTTAATGGTGAATGTTTTTTCATATTTCCGGGGGAAACCAAGAGGTATTTCCTAAATATGTACCACCACAAAAGTAAAGTTTGAAATTGAATTTTTTTTCTCCTGTAAAAGGGGGAACAGGAGAATATGCTGTATATTTTTTTGGTATGCATGTGCTTACAAGAGAGAGAGAGAAAAGAAAAGAAGAACACTTGAACAGCATGTATTTTCACGGATGATTGTGCCTAAAGAGCTTTATGTGCTCTACATGACCACTCAACACAATCGAGCGCACCTTATGACACCCAACAGGAGAGCCTTCAAATATGACCACGAAGGTGGAAAAATTTAATGATTCCATTTCATATTTTTTCTTTTCTTTCTTTCTCTCAATCGCGAAAAAAAACGAATTTGAATTTTGAAAATAGGAAATAGGTAGGGAATTCGTTGTTACATGCACACCTACATACATATATATATTCCAAGCATAAGGGAACAAATTAAATGAATGGATTTAGATTGGATAATAGCATATATCTTCCTCCTTTTGTGTTCATTTATGAAAAAAATAATAAGAGAGGAAACCACCCCACTTCAAACCAGAGGGAAGTTTGCTGGGCACAGGTTCCACCACTTCAATTTCAATTCAATTCAATAATATTCAAACTTTCAAACTACTTGTCTTAGTCTTTTCCAATCAACTTGAGAAGAGATTTGGAAAATGTGGAGGAAGGAAAAAATAACATTTTAAAGCTTCATTCCATCCATATCCTATCATATCATATCACATCTCGCTTTCGAAATAAGTATGTTTTGAGAGGAAGTTTGCTGGAGAAAATTTTCAAATTGTAAAGGAACCCAGTTATATAAATAATTTTTTGCATTGCATAACTCACAGCACTGCACAGCAGCTCTATGTAAGTGCATAGCCATAACATGCTCAATACAAATTCTTTTTTTGATGGAGCGAGAGTAATAACAAAACATTGTACATGTGATGCGATTATTCTGCCTCAATTAGTTCTTTCAATTACACCACTACCAGGGAAAAAAATAAAACGAGAGAGCTGAAAGGAGAAATTGATAAATCCAGTTAATACTTTTTTGTTCCAGGCTCAGACTCCGTCCTCAAATCATGTAGATTAGATCGCTTGCAGAGGAAGAAATAACCAAATTTATTGTATTTTTGTACCTAGCTATTCATAGGTAGTAGGTAGTTATTTTTGGCCGTTTGAATTGAAATACATACATGATTGAAGGAAACTTGATTCAAGTGGGGATGATAATAATGAGGATGATGATGCTTCTCTGGCTGATCTTGATAGTTGCAGTAATATCTCATTGAGCATCCGATCTAATGAATAATTAAATGTGAGTGTGAGGTACTTTACGTTTTGAAAATGGGAAATTAATTATGAGAGTAGGTACGTACTTAGCCCACGTCGAAGTCCAGTCCAGCTCCATCCAGCAAGCATTTCACGCCTGCAGGGGTGATCTGAGATAATCAAGAACGGTCCTCAGAAGAACCCACATGAAATAAATAGAAACGTGCATTATGCAAAACGCACAACTGATAAGAAAACGTTTTCTTCGTGAGAGAATGAACATCAAAAGGAAGTCATTTAGAGATTGGAACGAGCAGTTTGATAAAGTGCTAAATATATTCAACTTAATTACATCACGAATCAGAAGTAATCATAATAAGTATGCAACATTACTTACTGCCTTTTGCATATTATTTGCATGTTAATGTAACTTTGATTAGATATTATTATATTGTGCCTTTAAATCAAGCATAGAAAAAATCTACAACCGAAGCCTCAATCTCAATTCTCGATTCAACTTGATGCTTAAAAGGGAAGAAGTTGATCCGATTTTAGGAGACGCGACGATGATGACGACGATACTGTCGATACTGATCCTGGCTTGGCATGGCATGGCATGGCATTAACACATTAACATTGTCATTTTCTCATGCATTCAAAATTATGTGTTCAAGTTTGGACTTTGGATATTTTGGATGTGGTGATTTGGTGTGGCATTTAAAGGCTTTTTCTCCTTTTCCATGAGAATGAGAATGAGAATGAGAGAGCAAGTTTGCATGTCTTTTTTTATGGAAGTAAAAACAGGCAAGGTTTTTACTCCAGACTTGGTGTATGGAACACAAGTACATATATAGCTTCTATTTGCATCGCTTTTGCTTTCTTTGCTTGCAGAAGATGGAAAAAAATCCTTTTGTAATTTGTTTGTACTGAGGCCGGCGCAATAGGAAGGGAAGCGTGAGGATTGGGCAGCACTTTGACAGATATAACGGGATAGGGGCTGGAACGGGCTGGAGGAGAAGGCGGCTCTTCTGCCGCATCATATGCATTTGGGATACACACACACACTCACGTAAAGTATACATCACTGAACAGAGCAACATGAACATATTTATATAAACGCACATACAAATAAAGATATTTTTTTCCTCTCCCTTTTTCTTTCTCTCGTTCGGTACAAGAGCAAGATGAAACTCTGAAACTCATGCATATTTTATATTCCAACTTATTATTATTATTACTCTTATCATCATCATTATTATTATTACAAATGAAAATCTTTGGAACGAAAAGAACACGGCTCATGATATGATGATATGGTGATTTTTTCTTCCGTGCACCTTGTTCCTTGTTCGTCGTTCATTTCCATTTTCACTTGTGGCGGAGGAAAAGCAACATTTTGAGGATCATCCTCGCACTCACACTCACACTTGTTTCGTTGCTTGAATTCCAGCAGCAGCAGCAGCAGCAGTGCTTGCAAGTTCGTTTAAGAAAAAAAACCCTTGTTTTGTGTGGAGTTTTTTGGAATGGAGAACATGCGACTTTCCTCATATTTCCCCAGACGGTGGTCGTAGTGAAATGAGTGGAGGATGGATACACTTGGTCTCGTGAAAATACTCCTGGCCCTTCAGTCTCAACAGAGCGGAGCATCATCCAAGTACCATCTCTAATTTTTTTCTCCACTTGTTTCCTCGTGTGATCTGATGAGCAAAGATCATGTCTAAAATTTAAAAGAAATGACATGACAGACTTTGATCATCGACGGTGTTTGAATTTCAATTAAAAGGACATTGTTGGGGTAAAGAATATATTACCAGATGAACACTACTCAGTTTTACTGTTCCTCCTTCTTGTAATTTAAGTGAGAGTGGTTATCTTGTGTGAGGAAAGTGTGACTTTATTAAGTAGCGCTGATTTGATTAAGTTTACAGGCTTGTGCTTTTTTACGTTCATATTCATAGAGATTTTTTGTACTTCACCGGAAGTGTCAGTGTTCTTCATTCATTTTATTCAAGTTTATACTTCGTAATTTAATTTTTTAAAAAAGTGTCAAGGAAAAGGACATTAATTATTGTTAAAGCAGAGGGAAACGTTTTATAGGAGGGGGTAGACGTAGGCCACCGCAGTTCATATTTTTCTTCAAGGTTGTTTCAATCGGCTCAAAAATCATACTGCCAGCATCTCAGATCTCGCCCGTTGCCTCTTGGCCGGGCACCAATTCCCACCATTCCGCCTCCAACTCTTCGGACCCTATGCCCCACAAGGGTAAGACTTTTGTTTTATTTTCATTAACTAAATGCAATTTTAAACAATCATTGCTTAACAGAATGACTTGATATATCTAATTGTAACTTTCACTTTGATGAGAGTCGTTTTCCTGGCCATGATTTTGCCATAAAATGGCACAAAGTGCAAGTTCCGTTTTAGTTTTGGAGAAGTGAGACAAATAAAAGCATTCATGGAAAATATAGCTGTAATTGTAATTGTGATTGTGACGTCGTCCACAAATCCATATTACAATGAAAAAAGGATTGCATTACGCGTTAAGTATTATTCACTTCACGCTACACATTTCCATGTTACATTAAGATTAAGATAGATGCACACTTTTCATTGACTACATTACATACTTTCCCAATGCAAATGGGTGGCTGATGAGATGTGACGGGGAAACCGGAAAAACCGAAAATCGGTTATGAAGATGAGACGCATAGAATGCGGCATGCTGCCATTGCATGCCTATGGCTATAGGATATGACGCTAGGAAGCCGATTATTAAGTCGCATAAAAGGGCATATCAAAATCCGAGTAATCTGAAGTGAACATCACATTAAAATCCATGAATCAATTGTGATGATGCTGAGGAGGGATGATCGAGAAAAACAACACAATGCAGTCATTCTTTTCCCTTATCATCCGCTTTTCCCGATAAAAATGGGCGAGCAGTCAAGTCGGTCGGTTGTCGTCGTCACTGAATTGCATTGATGTGGCGTTTCTTTCCTTTCCGCTTCCAACATATTATTATTTAGTTTCAAGGGGAGCAGAAATAAATAAATCTGAATGATATTTTTTTGGAGTCAAAGTCAACCTCTGTATAAACTGAGAACTAAGCGGAACAAGGAGAAAACAAAAAAGAGGTTTTATATTTTCTCCTTCGTGATGAGAAGTTATCACAGAAAGGGCGAAAAAAGTTCAATTTAATAACATCCGGTCCACACGTTTAATATCCGTATCCAGGAAAAATATAATAAAGGGAAGAGCGAGAAGAAAATAAAAAGCCGATTAAAGTTTTGTATGATGAGGAAAATAATATTAATATTATGATGCATGATGCCCATTGCTCACTTCAAAGATGTGATGGGCAACAATACTTAACAACTGTAGCACAAAAGTCACTCCTTCTCATTTTATTTCTCGAGATCGTTTCGTTCAGAAAATTCAAAGCCCTTCATTTGAATCCACGCAGTATTTTAGGAAACGAGTTGCGTAATTAACTTGCATTGTTGACTTTTTTCAATAACTCAACAATGAAATGAAAATGCGATTCCGACTCCGGAAAGTATGAATAGTGGACATGACCATTGTCATTGTTGTAGTAACGGAAGTTGCATTTTTATTACCAATTTCATAGAAAAAAGCTTCAATTGATTTGGAGACTTTTCAATTTTGTAGAGGAGAAAATATTCTAGTAAAATATTTTACCCGAGTACATTTGCAAATTTCATGCAAAAAAGTAATAATGATTAAGAACTTATGGGAATATGAAGGTAAATTCTTTAGCGCTTTTATAAAATGCATGAACTTTCCGCTCGTTAAAATATGCAACTCATAAAAGTTCCATGAAAATATTTCCAAACTGTATTCATTCAAATTATCAAAAAAATCCTTTTCAGCCGCGACTTGTTCATTTAGAATTCAAATTGATGTATTTTTTTGAATTTTTTATACAAATCTCTCGCATTTGCATTCCTCACTTATCCCATTAAAGTAAGTTACATACGTTGGAAATGTGTTAATTCACTTTTTTGAAGGTTTTGTAAAAATTGATCTGTTCAGCTGCTGCTCCTGATGCCCTGTTTAAATCACAAAAGACTCCAAGTGACATTTCAAGTTGGAGGCGGAGACTTGGGTGTCAACAACTAATAATATATCATTACATCTTTTTTTACGTCGATTTTTTTGTTATTGTCAATTGTCATCATCATCATTTTTTTAACTGGAGACTGGGGATCGTATCGTATCCATTTCTAAACGAGGAAAGTGTGGTAATGATGATGAAAAAAAATAATGAATGGTGTCACTATCACTTTACCAATTTTCAGTGGCACTCATAAATAAACAGAGAAATCAAATGAGTACTGAGTATGCAGTAGTGTTCGTTTCCAATAATACAATTTCATCATAATACGAAGAATGCAACGAAACATTACTCTTCAACTTCAACACAAAAAAAAGAAAATCTTTTTCAGAGTTCTCTGCATTCATATTCAATTCAGTAACAATAAAAAAAAAGGTTTTAAAAGGTACTCATGTAATAATGTCATCATCATCAGCGGTAGCAGCAGCAGCATAACACTGAGACATTGTGATTGAGAATGAGCGTTTTTCAAACTGGGAAATGTGTGAGAGAGGCCTTTTTTATTCGTGTTATGCTTACTATGCTTATGAATGGCCAAAAAATTTTTTGTACATATTTTTTTTATTTTAGGTATTGTTGCGCTATTTAGAACTTACAACTTACAAGCAAGCGGCCCTTTGCGCTTTGTTACCTTTTTACAAGGGATAGCGTAACAAAAGACACTTTGAATGTAGTAGTGTGTTCACTTTTCTCATTCCACAATGGAAACAAATAGCTTCTCTCTTAAACTGTAAATGCATAATAATATTATGTAGAGTCATAAAATGAATCAAACTCAATTGGCTTTTCACATTTACCAAATCAACTTCGCATTAACGTCCAACTACATTTGCCACTCCATCTGTTTCGCTTTCAAGATAGATGCAATGTAGGAATGTATATCTGGAATTGTTTGAGATTGAGATGGAGAGGTTGAAATGAGTATTTGACGAAATTATTAGACTGTACATATCATTTTCATCGTTTTTCCTTACATGATGTTGAAAAAGTGGATTGTGAATTTAATATTTTTGAGAGCGTCTTTGGAAAATGACATTTTCATGATCTAAAGAAAAAAACGAAGAAGACGGCATCATTGCATATTAACATGATCGTTTGCATGGAGAGATTCACAAAAGGGTTTACGAGTTGCTAAATAAAAAAATTGAAAACGATAGTTGTGCTTTTGTCAAGATTATTTTGTGATGGAGCCTGTGCACTGCACTGTTTTATGATTCATGAAATCAGTTACCCTGAAACTGCTTCATACTTCATACTATGAAACTGTACCTTTTTTCCGTTTAAGGAGGATTGCTAAAAATTGTTACGAGGTAAATGGTTAATGTTCAGTAAATTATTAGATAATTATACCGTTACAATAAACCAACGAGATTTTCTGCAAAAAATGTTCACATGTACATTATATAGGTATTTGTTTTTTAAGGAAAGGAATTAACGGAATGAATGAATGGGGATTCTACAATCTACAATGCATGTACCAATACATATAGCAGGGACCCTCGACCCAAGCAGTAGTTTTTTAGTATTTAGCAAAATGACTTGACTTCTTCGTCTTCAAAATCCAAAGTTAAGCTTCAACTGTCTCTCAGAGAAGAGAGTAAACGGCATCAAGCATTATACAACTATTTTAAACGCATTGTGCATGAGATGATTTCCGGCTATATTCGGATTTATATAAATTCAAGCTTGTACCTACATACATACATACATAAGTTCATTTACATATTTTCGAAAGCTAAATGCTATTTAAATATTTACAAGTTAACTAGATTAGATAGACTTCTAAAAAATGTTATGACGGGATTACACGAGTGTGAAAGGCTAATTTTCTGATAGATATTTCTCCTATTAATAGATGGTTGACAGTTGGATTTGAATTATTTAGCTGCGTATATAATATTTAGAATCAAAGCAGGACAAATTTGCTGCGCTATATTGCCATAGATTTTATAGAAGCTTTAAAGAAGCGTGAGCGCTCAGGATTTAAATTTTTCAGTGCTGAATTCTGAATTTTCATATTTGAAAGAGGCGCTTGAGGTTTGCTCTATGGGAATATAACGCGCCATGTGGGAATATACGAATTAGCCATTTACCAAATTTACTGATTAACAAACAAGGGATTGATATTGATTTTGATTGGAAATATACGAGGGATCGACGACGAGGGTTTGTTCTAACCTTTTATTACTTTACAGATGACAAAATAAAACTATCCAGAGTTGACCAATTTGATAAAAATTCATAGTATTCATGGCATTTCTGCATGCCTCAAGGTTTTTCTATGCATTCGCCTCATCATATCATCCATCCCTCTCCAAAAATTCCATTGTGTTCTAAACGCTGAGACTTTAACATGACAACTGATCCTAGTCATGGCTTCTTGTGACGATGACGATGGCGCTGGTTTAACTTATTTACTTTACCAAAAAAATGAAACAGGTTAAGAAATTTTCTAATCTAAATATTTATATGTACATACATTCCTACACACTTTCATTTCATTTCCAAAGTAACTTTTCTTTCCTATTCTTAGGCAACAACGCTCACTTCACAAAAGTCAAGTAAAAAAATAATGTGCAACATTTGTGCATAAAGCGGATATTTTGTTTTTTGAACTAAACTAAACTAACACTACATCAGAAAGAGAACACATATTATTTAGATGCATTATGTATTTATTTCGTCTTGCCTTGCGATCTCCCATTTTCCCGACTTCTTGTTCTTCTTTCTTTTCTCTCCTCATGTGACAAGGAGGAACTATACCAGAAGAGGAGACATTTTACTACAAAAGACATTGAATGAGAAAGGGAAAGAGATGTAATAGTAATGTTGTACATAGTGGTTCACAATAGCATGGAAAAAAAATATTTTTTGAGGAGTAGGAGTATTAGTAGTAGTACATAAGGCAAGAATACGGTTTTTTTCTTTCTTCTATAGAGGAAAAAAACTGTCGAGGACTTTTACTACTTGTGACATATCTTTCACGCTTCAACAACTCCCATTGATGAAAACGTAAAGAAGAAAAAAAATGGGAGAAAGAAGAAGAAGACGACGGCAACGACAAAAAAATATTTTATACGTACCCATACCGTATATGGGAAAGTGTTATATATTTTTTCTAAAATAAATATCTCTATATTTTCCTATGCATTTTTTTCCCTCAACTTTTCAGGTTTCATTTATTTTAGTGTTGTTGTGTTATGTTGTGACGACTTGTAACTTTGTAACAAAAAAAAATATTTCTCTATTTTTTCCCTTGTGCCTTGTACACACATTACTATTGCATACAATCTAGGTATGTATAATGTTTTCATTTTCGGAGTGAGTGGGAGATGAAGATGAAAGGCTAGAGAGTAGAGGAGAGGGAGAAGGAGAGAAAAGAAAAAATGTGAGTGAGTGACTTGACTGAGTGACTTTTTTTCGTCAGACTCAGAAAAAAAAAGTTAAGTGGAGATATGCATTATTTTCACACTAGACGAGAGAGAGAGAGAACATCATTCTTTATGATGCAGTTTGGGAGGACAAAGGGAAAAAAGTGATAAGGCGGAAAAAATGTTTTGTTTTCTTGTACATTTGTACATACAAAATACATGGGATTTTTCACAGGATTAAGGTAATGTCAGCAAGAATAGGAATGTTTTTTTACACTCTGAAATACTTATTGCAAACCACTACGAGGACGGCGACGATAGTGAAATTGGCTTGGAAGCTCGAAATGCAAAACGCTTTCATTTTAAAGATTTTCTAGCCTTCTTAAAATAGAATGGAAAATTGAAATAAAATTTTAGGTAAATTTAAATTCTAAAAATTATTCTAATTCTACACACTACTATACTGAAATCCATTAGAATTTTCATTAGGTATTCAATAGGCTATAGGGCATGCAGTTAAGCAGTAGTTGCCCCTGTCCTTCCACTTCTAGTAAAGTGGTAATGAAGTCATTTGCTTCCATCCAATTCCAAAAAGGCTCTCTTCATTTAGAACTGCTACTGCTGCTGAGCTAAGCTTTACCGCTTTACAGACTAAAAATCATGAATCATATTTATAGCCGATTCATATTTCACTGAATAAATATTGTCATCATCATCATCATCATGAAGATCACGGTCCTTGTCCTGGCCCGCACCATCAACAGCAACAGCAACATCATCATCATTATCATTGTTCCCATTGAAACTCTCCTCACTCACCCTCTTCACTTCACTCACTCACAGTCACAGTGCAAACTGGGAAGAAGGGATGATGCTGATGGGTGCATTACTGCATTCTCTGCATTCAGCATTCTACATTTTTTTGTTGTTGCGTTTACGTTGCACAATATCTAATGCTCAGCTCATGAAACGAGATTATGACAAATGGCAAAAAAAATATAAATGCAAAGAGCAAAGGGATCCTTTTTTATTATTCCTCTCGTATTCTCCTTTTGGAGTTCCTAAATAACTTTCCAAGTTTTGATAGAAGCTACACACTACAAGAATATGGAAGTGTTAATGCTAAACCTGCACAATTTTTTTTGTGCATTTCATTATCAAAAAAATAAAAATGATGACGATGATCATGATCAATGATCAATGATGAGCACAATGAAATAGTGTGTGTGTGCGCCTTCGGGTGAATGGAATGAATGAAGGAAAAATGGAATTGACGACGACGACGGTGACGGTGACAGCTGCTTAATTGTCAGTCAGCCAATCACGGGGACGGGGAATTATGTATTTTATAGTTGGAAAAAAATATATAATTTGGGATGATGATGATGAAAATGATCACTGCTTATGTTTTAGCATGTACTATAAATTCAAAAAAAAAAATTGATGTTTTAGAGTACATTTTTAAAAAATATTTTTGTGCTTTTCCTCTACAGGGCATAGTGGAATCAATCAGTTGGGCGGAGTGTTTGTCAGTGGCCGACCGCTACCTGACTCGACGCGCCAGAAAATTGTGGAGCTGGCGCATTCGGGTGCGAGGCCATGCGACATTTCAAGAATCCTCCAGGTGTCTAATGGCTGCGTATCGAAAATCCTTGGTCGGTGAGTGGAAAATAAAAAAACCTAAATAGTCACAATTGAAGCGTTGGACAAAACAATCGTAACGTTACTAACGTAACTTGTGACTTTTTTCTACAATTTTTTTTGGCAAGTTTATTTTAGAAACGAAACTCAAGTTTACTTGTTCTGCTAAAACGCTTCAATTGAATGTCGGAAAATAATTTTATGCATCAAATTTGTAGTAATTTGTGTTTCCCACTTTCCACCGCAAAAATATTCCCTCCTGTGGGACTCTCCAGAAAATTTGTTTTTACTGAACAAAAAAGTTGTTGCTTTATTGTGGTTTAGCCCAGCAACTCCTTTGAGATTTGATCCTCTGAGAAAGCTCTGGCAATGAATTAGTATTGCCATAGATTTTTTTTTAACTTGATTTGGGATAAAGTCCTCAGGGATTCTTATCCCCATTTAAAACATAACTTTCCCCTATAATCTATCCCCTCCCCTTCCTTCCCCAAGAGAGTGGCGAGACCCCAATCGAATTTATCAGGAAATTAATGAGGTGTTGACAATCTGATAAAAAATTTAAGAAGAGAAATGAGATCTAAATTCTTGATAAACATTTATTTTTCAGAGAAAGAGTACAATAACTAACCAAATTATAAACTTGTTTATTGCTCTTTCCAAACTCAAATGTGTTCTTTTGTGGTTCTCTTTTTAAAAAAGACAAAAAAATCAAGAAAAGAAACAAGTTTTATAAGCCTATGCATTTAGATAGATGCATATAGCTGCATTATATGTACGTAGGCACCATGCTACTTTCTCCTCATTATTCACGGCTCATTCCATCTCCAACAAGCAAGAATCTATGTAGGGAAAACTTCTTTTTTTCTTATGTCAAATACCTATATTTTTTTACTATTGAACTACCACTGCCACTCCACTACTGCTATAGCTATACTCCATATCCGGAGTTTGGTATCCAATAATCTGAAGGAGAAGAAAAAACCCTCCAACTCTTACTCCAACAAAGTCTTCAGACAGACAGACCTACATTTTATTCGACTTTTTGTTCCCAAACCATTTCATTCCACTTGAATCGTCAAAGCTCTCTCTCTCTCTCTCTGTCTCATCCTCTGGTTTCTTTATTGGGCCGAGCTGATGTGAGCTGTGTTCCGTGTGGTTTAGTTTCTTTACTTTTCACACTGCTTTCCCCAAACTCTGTCATGCACATTTGCTCACTCATTCATGGACAACGAAGGAAAAGGAGTCTTTCTTGAGGAGATCTCTATTCTCATCAATTTGATGCAATATCGCTTTGTCATCAATGATCATCACATTATCATTTGCCATCTTAACGGAAGAAAGAGTGCAATTTCTCTAGTGAATCTTTAACGTGACCACTTTATGTTATCTTAGATACATGGATAATTTGTTTTTCTTTTCACTTTTATTGCAACCTTAAGACAAAGACGACTATAATTTCCCCATGTTATGTATTTGTGAAATGCTGCTTTGACAAAAACTTTTTTTAAGCGGTTTAAATTTTATTCGTTCGTAAAAAACAATTGTCATTTTATTCTGAATGTTTGAATCTAAACCACAAAGACAAGCTAAACAAAATTAAAGGATTAAATTAAAGGATGGAAGGATTTTATCTGGAAAAAGGTTGCATGTCCAGCAGAATTTCTGTTCAAAAGTAGCTTTGCCTACATTCTCATGCCAGAAATTATAAATACGTCCATATTTAACATGTTCTAGTTCTGTTCCTCCTTTCGGGGGGCTGAAAACCCCTGAATTATCATCATATTCAATTTCGTTGCCATTTTCACGATCATGATCACGATCATGGGCAAAATGATTAGAAGTAGAAGCTCTAAACAATCTAAAAGAAATTGCTCTTACTAGAGGTCCAAGCTTTGAATCAGTTGTTCACGTTCACGTCTCCCTTTTTTGATTTTGGATAAATCGCGGCGCTTTACATGTCTATTCCTCCTGCACAGTACATGTACTTTGTATGTGCTCATTTTTTTAAATAAAAAAATGCATAATGCCGGTTCCTACACTTCTCCTCTCCTCTTTTTTTTTCATTTTTTTAGTACCGCTTAGAAAAATATATATATAAGCTTTGTGAACAGAAGAACAGAGGACGAAAAAGAACGCAACATAACACACGGAATAAAAAAAAGAAGAAAATACATAACATAACAGGACCATCTCTCCTCCTTTCTCTCTCTCTCGTGCATTATGGATCAAAGCAGTGAAGTGTGAAATCGCAGAGTTGGGGAGCAACTTTCGCATACACATTATCCAACTTGAATACTAACAACACAGAGAAAAAAAAATACATTGTACACAATGTACATTGTAATAGTAATGTCCATAGTCCATAGGATAGGAGGACGAGAAAACATTCATTTTTTTTCAAAGACCAACAACAACTTTTTTCAGAGGAGAAAAAAAATTGTCTTGCTTTACTTTTAGCTCAGTCGGTGCAAGCAAGCTTTTTTTCTGTAAAAATATCTGTTTCAAGGCGAAAGCTATTCTGGTGGTAGAAGATTTTAATATTGTATTTTTTACTTCTTCTTGGAGGGAAATCGGAGCGCGTGGAGTGAGTGGTAGTTCAATAGTAAAAAAATATAGGTATTTGACATAAGAAAAAAAGAAGTTTTCCCTACATAGATTCTTGCTTGTTGG
>JAHZNI010004094.1:0-10438 GCA_027744415.1 Seira ritae | reverse complement strand
TTCAGTCACTTTTCATTTCTATCACTTCTCGTTTCCATCAGTGCAAACATCACGCTCACTCCTCTGGTTACCGTGCAGGGGAATCTGACTGGATTAGGGAGATGATTGTTATTATGCAGGAACAAGTGGAAAGGAAAGAATTAGTTAAGCAGTAGCAGCTTATAGTCATGACGGTGTCTTTTTTATGGCTTCTCTCGGTGAGACTACCTGCCACTTGAAAAGCCAATGAAGAAACAAAGCAAATTTGTTATGCTAAAAAGGCTCACTTATTTTTTTACGAACAGCGAACAACCAAACTGCAAACATTACAGCTTTTCGTTGTTAGCACAATGAGAGGATGAGATGATGATGGTGATTCAACAGAAGATAATTTCTCGTTTTCCAGCAGTGCAGCGAATGGCCTGGCCAGGCCTTGCCATAAATTCATACCGCACCTGTTTTCCTTCTGCATCTCAATCGAATCATATCGGAGGTAAGCGAGAACTCAAAAGCAATTTTTCCGCAGGTGAATTAAAAAAAACGTCTTATTATGTAAAATTCTTCGTCAGTGAACTTCTGTTCGGCAAACGAGCGAGCAGTGAGTGAGGGAATGCTAACGAGTGCTCGTGAGTTAGTCCTAGTCCAGTAGTAAATGATCATCTTAATAATAAAGACCATGTCCAGCGTGTAGAGCAAAAATCAATAAAAATCGTTTTTCTTCTGTTGTTACGTCTTTGTTTTCTGCGTTACACATGTGTGTAGTGTAAGTGCTGGTTATGCGAGTAAGCAACAGCGTAATGCGTTGCGGTGCGATCTCAGCGATCACCATGAATCACGGCCAACGCTTCGCTGGACTGGACTGGACCGCTACCTTGCATAGCTATTATTTCTGAGGAACGAGTGATTCTTCTGGATGAGTAGAATTTGATTATATTATGATGAGGTACACAGATTTTTAACAGAATACCAAGGTCTGAAAAAAACGATGAGCAAAAAAAGCAAACGAGTTGTTGTTACAATATAATAATATGAAAAGACACGAAACAAAAATTGTGTTTACGCTGCTGCGCTGCTGCAAAAAAAATGATGCGTTGTTGATGATGATGGTGATGGGTGAATATCGAAGAATGGCATGCATGCATTTTCCAAAGCAAATAATGAAATCAAACAAAATGTAAAGTTTGTGTTTGTGTGTGGCCAGAAGAGTCGCATTATAATTGCAAAATATGCCTTTGCGCTCCCCTCATTCACGGCAAGTGAAGTGCGGAGTTAGTAGAGCTTCAGGAAAAAATAGGTAGATTTCCTAGGTAATATTTTGTTTTCAGAGGTTCTAAACGTGCCGATGATGATAGGCTTGAAGTCGTTAATTTTTAGTTTTCAGTTTTTATTGACAAGTGTTCAGTGGGAAAGCTTCCTGCTGTGCGTTGGAGCTCATTTTATTTAGCTTAAGAGAAACTTTTGAAATCATTCTCGCTTTTGCAAGTTTTTGAACAACCCCATATATCATCATTGCTGCTTGAATCTCTTGTTGAAGCCGAGGTCACTTGGAGAAATCGAAGCGGATTATACAGGAAAATACATGCATATCTAATAGGTATGTGATCGCAAGTAATATTATTATCCCTTATCCATCTCATCAAAGCAATTCCAGAGCAGCGTCAGCGTCGTCAGAACAAATAAGTGTGATCGATATATCGGAGGATTGATATGCGAAAATTGATCATATCAAGTTTAAGAGTTGTCATATTTGTCATTACGAGATTAAACGAACTGTTTTATTGATGAGATTGAGATGAGATGCATCGGCATTCCGGCACCAATATTAGTAATATATCGCGTGCTATATGATCGTACACTAGCTTGGTCTGACTTTTGTTCCATGAAAAATTAATAACTATTTATGATATAAGTAGGTACCTAGGTATGAAGGAGGCATAAAGCAGGGAATATATCCGAGTAATAGCTACTGGCTACGCGTAAAGTATTATGCACAGAAAATGAAAAAAAAACTTTATATTTAAGCTTTCTGGTTCTCCATTCGTTTCAGTTTGATGTTCTAGTCCTGCTCTTCAGTCTTTACATTTCCGATCATTTTTTTCTGTGATCGCGTCGTACATTCATTTGATGACTTTCATGATTTTCTTATCCGATCGATTGACTCTATAAGGACCGTATCAGTAGAGCGGCATCAGAGATAACTTCCACATTCAACTGACTATTACTTGATCAAAACTTGGTTTACTTTGTTTGATGAGTGACAGTTTTCCAGAAGGTGATCGTCTCGTTGAGCAGATATTTTTGCACGAGAAGTTTTCAATGAAATTGAAACGTATACTACGTTATTATTGGATGTTCAAATGACTGCCGGTGAAAGAATCACGTTTATGAAGAATTTGCTAAATGTTGGAATCAGTTGGAAAAGGAAAAATACTTTGTGAACGTGACTGGTGTTGTGCGTCTTGGCATGAACATTTTACTAGTCGTCATCATGGAAAAAGACCGAGGATACGCGTGGGTGATTCTAGGAGCTTCCACAATACTTATGGTATGTAAATATGAAACAAATAATGCGTTTGGTTGAGGCATCGACTATTTTTTATTGTTACATATTCACCAAAGTCTTAATTTATCTGCGATTATTATTCATCATCATCATCCATTTCAGTGCATTGGGCCGTCAACCTTCACTTCGATGGGATTTCTGATGAATGGTGTGAAGACAACGCCAAAATCCCAGGAATGGATACTGAACGTCTTCTACACATTTTGGGTGATTTCAGGTATTTAGTTTTCAAGTCAACCATTTGTCGAATTGAAGTTGAAATTATATTGGGTGAAAATGGATATTGTATTCCTTTAGCATTTATCGCTGCATGCTTTGCGAAACAAAGGCCACGGCAGTTGGCAACCACAGGCACTCTCATCGCATCTGTGGGATTCATTAGCTCTGCCTCAAGTGTGAAGGATGCATATTGGCTATATTTAACTTTCTCTACAGCCGTTGGTAATTTCGAAATCTCAGTTATTATTACAATTCATTAACACCGGAATCGTGAAAATGTTTTTCTAATTACTCGCTCATTTGTTGTAGGGTTTGGCCTTGGCTTAGCGTTTCATACAGCGTATCTCGTGGTCATGAGCAATTTCGATCACTATAAAGGCCTTGCAAATGGTGTTTGTCAATTCTGTATCGCAATTGGTCAAATGATCACACCACTCCTCTTCACAGTTGTCAGTATGCCCAGAGACAGGTTTCAAATAAAATCATTGACCACGGCTGTGGCATTCTTGACTACATTATTTTTCGTTGTTCCGCAACCACCGCCTTCACGGAGGCCAACAATCGTCGGAGATCGTAATCGTAGGTTTAGCACAGTATCCCGTACCTCTAGAAGGGGTTCTGGTGGTAGTGAAGCTGCAGTTCCACTTCACACTGGATATATTCCAAATGTTTCGAACAGCATACCCATAAATCAAATAAGAACGAGACGGAGGAGTCAGTACCTCTTGCAGGTTTCCACAAGCTTACTTCCAAACATTCCAGAAGAACCTGAAAGCACACACTCCACCAATGATGCCTCTAGTGACTCAGATGTTTCAAGCATTTTGCCCCAAAGCGTCCCATCAGTTGCCGTAATTTCGCGTGACATTTGTAGCAAACAAGATCCAAACGGAAATGCACCGTTAGGCAAACATTTAACGGGAGAGGAAAAAGAAAATAATGTTATTCAAAAGCATACAGACAATGGGATTTCAACAAAATCGCATGTTCCCCTCCGGCGATTGTCAGAAGGAAGCCTTCCATCCCCAACAAACCCAATGCCTCTGCCTCTGACAGAATCAAATGTCAATTTGAAATATTTCAGCAACGACTCCAAGAATAGCTCGTCTAATGTGAACGGGACTCAAAAGAGAGATGTTGCCCCAAGGATTAGACACTTCTCAGAATCTCAACTAGAGTCGAGCAAGAAGCAGGCTCAGGCTCAATCCCAGCAGCTCAATCCCTTGACCACTAGCAAAAGTCATCAAGACTTGCAGAGCTCCAGCTTGACTAGTTCAGGGACAAAATTATCATCTGAAGCGAAAGTACCTGTGCCAGCGGGAAAAACTAATGCAGCGAAAGGAGAGAGTATGATAGACTTTAGTCTCCTGAGAGACTTTCACTTTTTAAATATGGCCGTGTTTAGTTCTTTGTGCATTGTTACGATAGTAGCTTACCCTCTCTTGTTGTATAACTACGTAAGCAGCCGATGTTCTGAAAAGTGCCAACATCAAGCAAATGTAGCGTTGACAATCATTTACACGGTGGATCTCATTTCTCGTTTTTTGCTTTCCTACCTGTCAGACCTGAAGATTCTCTCTACACGTTTGGGGTTCTTAATTGCAAGCGCGTTGGTCGGGATAGTAATTGCAGGTGCGCTACAGTCCATGAAAATACAGAATCCGATTACAGAAAATTGTCCTTTCTAATGGCAGATATATTTATTTTTGATTTCCAGCCACGCCACTTTCCGACGAAGTTGTTCCAATTTATTTCATCAGCGTGATCTTTGGCTTTTGCATGGCTATGCTTGCCACATGCCAGTACTTAATGTTCATCGAATATTTCGGATTCGAAAAGTTCTCTCAGGCATACGGATTTTTGCATGTTATCAAGCTATTGGTAGTGTGTTGTTTGGGGGCATTCGATGTTAACCCACTTTCCGTTTATCACTATCAAATACGCCCGTTTGGAGATGGGTTTGGAGGCAACAATAGTAAGACTTTGTTGGACCCGTTGGGTAAGGCATTATCCCGAGCGGTAAAATATGGGGTACGCTGGCGTAGTGTTGATGCCGCCGGCTCATCACGAAACAAGACTTCTCCACAAATTCACTAGGAACGTCCGCACTCTCCTAAGCTCTGAACTTCATGCTGCCACCCCTTGAGTTCAGAAGTGGGTTGAGTTGGGATTGAGATTGGCTAAAGTTTGAACTCAATCGTTGAGTTGGTGTCGAGATTCAGAAAGAGGCGGAGCTTAAGAAAGTGCAGACGGGGTGAATTTGCGGAGGAGTATATTTTCATGATGCAATTAACTGCAGAAGGCATCAACACTACGACCACATACCCTCTATTTGACCTCCTTACTAGGTAAAATTATCATTCACTTTACTTTTTCTATAAATTCAAATACCATCTTTCTGTTTTCCATTTAGAAATTTTTCAAAAGGATGTCACATCTGAAGACTCCGTAACCGTGGTTCGACTTATGATAGGTGTAGCCATTCCTTCAATTTTGTGTGCTTTAGCATGGATCACAGAAGACATTTACAAGGCTTCCCACAAGTGTTCTTCTGCTCCAACGAACAACAAGCCAAATGGCAACAGCAACGAAGTTCCATGATATTCGACACTACGAATTATAATAGTTGCCAAACCAGTCAGAAAACGTTACCTTGCATTGCATTTACCAACTTTCATCTGTAGTCAGCACAACGAGAGAAACAAAAAGGCCAGAAACACATAGTATTTAAAGTAATATTTTAGTATGATTTAGCGAGTATTATTCTGATTATAATGATAAAAAATGCATAAACTTAAGCAAGTATAATTTGCATGAATTGTTTATTAAAACATAGTTTCATGTTCTTTAAGCATACATAAGGCATTCATTTTTCCTTCCAGAATTCAAAATTTTGGAAAGTATAGAGACAATTAAACTAATTCGTACTTATACATCTATGACAAAACACAGTGTATGCATGCCATAAATCTCTTAATTCTGAAGGAACTACTATTACAATAAATACAAATGCATCATTTTAAACTACATTCTACATAAATTAAATTAAGTCACTACTAGACCTCCATTATTTACTTGAATTCATTTACTCAATATACTTACCATAATATACTGTTTACTACCACTATTCCATACATTAAACAATAAACAATAAAGAATTACTTTCCCTTTGGTAACTTATGTGACATAAAGTATAACATACTTTTACTTAACTATTACTATTTCCTGCATAGGTGTAGCTGTACCTTAAGGCATCTTGTGAGATGATTAAAAAATCGAGTACAGTACCCCGATATACATGCGTATGCATGGATTTAATGACAAGCATGATTATGAATACTGAAATAGTAACAGTAACTTAGCCTTAACAAAATTATCATCGCAAGTAAATCAAACCAATATTGATACATAAATACATAATATTTTAATGGAGAGTGAACAGTTAGGTGGATGGATCATCATAACAGAGCCCAACAAGCAAAGAAACTATTCACAGTGTCTGAATTAACATCCATTCTGCAAATTGGTTGGAACGTTTAGGCCTAACAGATTTTTTAGTGTTTGGGTCATCTCAGCTTCAGCAACTTCTACTTCTTTACGATCTTTCACATTCCTAATTTTCACAACCTTCTTTGCGACTTCATCCTGACCTAAAACAATAACCCAAGGGATTTCAGCCTCCTCGCAGTATTGTAACTGTTGCAAAAGCTTTGGGTTGGGCTTGTATGAGAGTTCAGCCTTCAGACCAGCGTTCCACAAGAGATTTGCAATCCTCAGTCTATGCTCAACCATGTCCTTTTGAGCACTTGCCACAAAAACTTGTACATCATGAGCCTTCAATGAGTCCTTCCGTTTTTGTTCGAGAATGCTGAATATACGCTCCACACCAATGGAAACGCCAACGCAAGGAACCTGCCTCTTTTTGGCGTCAAACATGCCCACCAAATTGTCGTAACGTCCACCACCCGCTATACTCCCCACTGCAACGGCTTCATCATCTCCAGTTGCTACACGAAAAATGTCATTAGATACAGGTAAAAAACAATGAAAAAGTTCAAAACAATGTTGAAACAAACAAAGCTTACTCTCAACTATAGCTTCATAAATAACTCCAGTGTAATAGTCCAATCCACGGGCTAAACTGAGGTCAAACACAACTCGCGAATCTTCAATTCCTAAAGCCTTCACACACTTTATCAACTCCTGCATGCTTCTGATTCCTTGCTTAGCTAGTTCGCTCTTCTCCAACTTCTTATTCCCCTCAAGTACACCAATGACATGAGAAAGGGATCCACTAATTCTCACAAACTCAGCGATTGTGTTTATTTCATCATTATTCAGGTTTCTTAAAGTCTTCAGCTCATCAGATACTTCCTCCCACGTCATTTTGTCAAGTTTGTCAATTGTTGATGACACACCACGGAACATGTCAGCACGCACTCCAGCGACTTCAAATATCCCGTCGAGTATTTTTCGGTGGTTAATTTTGATCAGAAACTTTCCGACATCAAGACAGCTCAAGATTTCATCCAGAATTTTAACAATTTCAGCATCTGGAATCATCGTGTCGTACTGGCCAGCAATATCAAAATCCTACCGAAAAAAAACGATTATTTTTTTAGCTTCAAGATTAAAATCTGCGATCTAGTAACAATATTGTATTTTTTCGGGTAATAGATCCTTATCATGATGTAATCATCCCATTTAAAATACTAATAAAAATTACATTTTACATACATATGTAAAGAATTCAATTTCATTGTAACATACCTTAGGGACTTTCAACACTATGTTTTGGGAAGAGGATGAAGCATGATTCTCTACAGGAGTTTCTGCCCGGACCCCAGCCACACGTTGTTTCGCTTCTTCCAGCTGCATTTGTTCTTGCTTCATCTTTTGCGTACAAAGGAATTGGTAAGTGATGGGTCGAAATGTTTTGCATTGAGAGCGCAGCAAAACGTCAAGTTTCCGAACAACCGAAGAGAACATTTTTAGTCAATTTCAAGAGTAAACCATGAATCACAAAGTTTGGAAGTCCAATACCGAAAAAGCAATACAAGATTTACAAGTTCTACTCAAATCCAGATGAAATTGCATCCAGAAAAGCCCACTTTGATAATTTGAAAATTACTGTAGAGAATTAAAATTCAGTACCTGATACTCTGAAACTTTGTTGTCAGACATTAACAGTTTCACTCGTTGGGTTTGATACTTAACATACGCGTCCCAGGCCTCCTTCTGACTCTTCATTGTCTGCGAAAAACAATATATTCCCATTCAGTAAATTGGTCTTGGAAATCGAAAACTGAAGATGTCAAAATAATAAGAAGTGCAAACGGAACATTCCAACAACCTAGGAAAAGCCATAATTATCTTCAAGAGCTTTAAAACTACAGTTAAATATATTCACGTTTTAACTAGACACACGTACAATTTGTTAATGATTATGTTACGGTTCCAAGCAGCTGCAAATATGGTGTAAGAAGAAATTATTTAACACGCCACGACGTAAAGTTCAAGAAGTCGCGTGGTTCGTCCTCGTCATCTGTGTGGTCTTTTCCTTATTTCAGTTCAGCTCAGCAGCATGCACACCATCAAATATTATCTTGGCGCTCCACATTACACGTATTCAATATTCATTCATGAAGGATTATGATTATGATGATGTTGGTATTCAATTCACTGTCACTCTATCTAATCAAATCGTCGTTTTCGCCGTCACAAGAAGCCAGATAGATCCAAATCGAAGGCTTTGATTCCAAGGTTGACAGTCAAAAAAATACTGTGCTATGCTATGGATATTATGCTTAAGTTAGAAACCTTGTGCAGTGCCTTAAGCTAAACAAATGACGACGATGATGACTTTTCTGTTTTCTGTGAAGGAAAACAACTTGATTTGTGTGACTTGGTTATGTAAGTCGAGTTAGAGAATCATCTAAATTCTAATGAAGTCTATAAAAAGCAACAACAAGAAAATAACATTGCTTTTTTACTATTCTCGTCGTTGTCCACACTCCCGCATGGCTTCTGATCTGAAATCTGAATGGTGACTATCGTATCAGAATGAAGTGATGTAATGAATGATATTCGATTGGAGATAGATGAGGTGACTGCTTACAGCTTACTTAGTCAATCAACTTTGCAGCAGAATATGAGGTAGCAGTTTGGACACGAAATGTGCGACTTGACTTGAATTCACTGTATTGATGTGAAGATCAGCTTTAACTACAAACCCAGTTTTGATCCTCATATACACGATATAAAAAAGACTGTTCTCAGCAGTTTAATTGTATCCCCACAACTAGGTCACTCACTTGCTTGAGATAAACGAAGTCTTTTGAGGAACAAAATGAAATTGCTGTGGACTGTGTTGTTCTGATGCTTGACTTGAGGTAGTAGCTCTTCTAGCAGCGCAGCAGCTGCTCACTGCTTCATAAAACTGCATGCCAAATGCCAAATAAAAAATGAAGGTAAAAAGGTACGCAGTAAAAAAGGAATTTATTGTGAAGGGAAGTTTCTGACAACACGAGGTAGCACTGCTCACTGCTCACTGCTCTGCGGTGGTGGTTGTGTGCGGTTGGCATGGCATGCATGTCCTGCTTTGCTTGCTACAAGTTCACTTCGATTTTGTGTACTACGCGCCTTTGTTTCGATTGCATCAGTGCGAAATGCCATGTCAATTTGATGTACTTTTCATGAAATGCAATTCAACTGAGGAGGATACACTGGCGACGATGAGGATTGAGGAGGAGGATATTCATTCATTAAAGTACCTACTCCTGTTCAACATAAAGTACTTCGTACCTGGTAAACAATACTACCAAGTATAGAACTAAAGAAAGCGATTCCTATTGTTGGGGCTGGCTGGCAGCAACCTTCTTGGCAGAGAGATCGCGATAATGAAGGGTTTTGCCGTTTTCATATCAAATCTATGAATTGTTTTCATGCTGCTACGCGCAGTCATTTCAGGCTTAAATGCGTGCCACATTTACGAAATACATATAAGTATGAAAGGAAAGGAACAAAAAATCTGATGAAATACATTCTCTTTGTGAGAAAAATGCAACAAATAAATATACTAATGTTTAAAATGATGAATGTCAAGAAATGAAAACTTTTTTTGCAAATTGTTGGGCCTGCGTTTTTTATGAATCGCGTTCTTTCAATGAAAGGCAAGAAGTAAATATTCAGAAATGAGTCACGTTTGCATTATTTGTAATCTTAGCATGTCATATACTATCACATTTCATTTCAGTATAGCGTTATGTTCAATCAATGTTCATTCCATTCATATCAGAGTAGGCTTTCCCAGGAACAAGGAACGCGTCGGAATCAATGATGATGTAATCTTAATGCGGAATTTCAAATGTCATAGTTATGACTAACAAACTCAAACAAATTACATGACGAACCATAATCATTACTGTTTACAAGAAGGAGGGTACTTGACGGGGTACATAATTATTTTGTTTACTAATATACACGACAATTAAATATCAAAAAAAGAAAACGACAGATGTGCTTCCTGACATGTGTACTATTACTTGTGTGAATTTTTTAACGATACTCATTCTTGAATGCATTTTTAAAGATATTTATTTGCACTTGCACTGATCACTGATATGTCTCTAAGCTGATACCATTCCGTAATACAGTCAACTCTCTCTACGACGAACA
>JAHZNI010004093.1:0-16452 GCA_027744415.1 Seira ritae | reverse complement strand
GAGGGGTGTGAGTTGAGGGGAGTGAAATGACGGGGTCCCGAAAAATATATTGTCGAGCAAGCTTGCTCTCATTAGGGATGTGTTGAGCTAAAACTCAGCTCAGGAAAGGAAGTGGTTCAGGTTATGACAGGGCTCATAGTTCAGCAAGGTCCAGCATACAAAGTTTAAATATAAAATGATAAAAAATGAATGCATGTCTGGAAAAACTTTATGAATGCATTTAGTTTGTCCCTTCTCATCAATTTTCGCCAAACACAAAATGCATAGCTTCTAATCGCTGATAATTTGTTCAGAAAAAATTGATAAGATATGATGTGAGACATATAGGTAGGTAGGCTATATTATGTAGTTTCCATCAAGAAAAAATTTTTTTTTAATGTTGTTAAGGGAGCATTCATAAATTATGTAACCCTGGGGGAGGGAGGGGTGGGGGTCTTGGACCTTCCTATCTTACCCATGTTAAATGACCCTATCCTGTAACAGTGACAGGGGTAGGGAGGGGGGTCAAAATGGCCCTGTCACGCGTATTATAATTTATGAATGCTCCCTAAGATGCATGTGTGTCGCCGACTAAAACGACAAGATTAAAGATAAAAGTCATTTCATTACCATAATGTCCAAAATCTTTGGGAGGAGGAGGCTGCATGACTGATCTTCCACTCGTTTCCATTGGACTTGGAGATCCATACGGGGAATATGAGGGGGCAACATGGGCTCGGCTAGCTTGCATATCTCTGTCTACTCTGTCATTATCAATAAAGCTGGGATTTCCTCCTCTGTCAACATCTCCATTACTGGAGCTTCTTTCTCGTCCATTTCTATCGGCATTCCCATAGCTTGAGTTTCCTACATTCTCATAACTCAAATTTCTTACTCGCTCCCTTCTGTCGTCACTCTCGTGACTCCCATATCCTCCTCGCCTCGATCGGCCAGTACCCTCCCGTTGATCCTGATGATCATGCCCGCCTCCGTTTGATCTTCGGGAATGACCGTTTCCGTTTTCATGGGACCCTCCGTAGTCCCTTCTTTCGTGATCGCAATTGTCACGGTTAGGGCCTGAGGGATAGTCCCGTCCGTTTGAATGATCTCGATGATGGCTTCCATTTCTACCATTTTCTCGCTCTGATCTTTCTCCGGTCCTGGATGAGCTTCTTTCTCGTGGTCTTTTCCTTTCATTTCGTTCCATCTTTTACCACCTAAATATGTGAATGTGGAAAAAATTAATACTAATGTGTAATAAATTATTATTATTAGGCTTTATTGCGGTACGTTTTTCATGGATCACAATAAAAGACCATAGACTACACAGCTAGTTTTGAAAAAGTAAAGAAAGAAATATGTCCTCCAAAATTCATCTTTATTTTGGCACTTTTTATCAGAACAGATTTTTATTTGGAGTACTCCATGGTCTTTTTGACTGCGTTTTTATTCAACCACCTACAATTTCCCATTCCTTGAAAATATTTTCATGCTTAGTACTCAACGTCGGAATAATGGCGCATGATGTAATGAACAAAGCAATAAATATTAATGGCACAAGAAATTGCTGAGATTATAATCCTAAAAAGGATCATCGTCAGTTTCTTTTTAACGACTATTAAGAGTTCGAAGAGTTGATGGGTTTTTTTTATTCGAATAAGGTACATATTATGCGTATTAGAATCATTGGATACATTAGATGAGTCGCCTCGAGATAATTCATAACATTCCTGATGGATTATATTTTTTCTACTGGTCTCAAGCAAGCAAGTATCACGATCAAGATCGTTTTTCTTCCATCTTCTTTCGTTTTCATATTTCGTACAACTCCGCGGTGAGTAAAGACTATACAAGGCAAAGAAAAGTAAAATCGCTGTTTTGAACCCTATTAAAAATATAATTGCGCTGAGAGATGACTTTTCGTTGCTTTGTCGCTGTTCGAAATGAAATGTGGCAAATCTAGTGGCAGCTGCGGCATTGGCATTTCGAAATGCTGCACAATACATATAGAAAGTTTTGATGGAGCTCACGATCATTGATCAATCAGTAATAAATGTAATAATCGCAACGTCTGACTTATTAAGTAGCAAAGTTACTTGCATGTTATCGGTATTTTTCCCCCTTTCCCTTTTCTCCTTTAGGTATTCTATTTTTTTTCTCGCAAATTTTTGTTGGTCCTCCACAGGTCAAACGGTCGCGATGATCTCAGTTCCGCTATCAAAGCAATTATCCAAGTCCAAGCAAAGGGCCAAACCAAGCAGTCCAATCAGAAATGATAGGAAAATGTGGACGATGACTTATTGAAAACGATTTATTTTGTATTTTGTCCAATAAAATTCCACGATAAAGGTTCAGATAAAACTACGTACGGCTCACTAGACACTTGATTAAATTATCAATTAACTAATTAACAACGCTAACACAAAAACACTATCAGAGCACCAGCATGGCACTGAGTGAAACGGGAACCATAGGTACGTTGCCTGGACCTAGACTGTTGACGTGAACTGACTCCAGCCTACATAGCAAATGAAACTCATTAAGATTACGATCTTTAGAATATGAAAACGTGCATGAAAAATAACTTTATCGCAATATTAGCTTATATGCATACATGATACTGATATTCAGTATGGAAAGTCTGTAAATGTAAAAATCCAACATTCTCATTCTACTGCAAATGCTTTTCTTGAGGGTTCCAGTGATGTCTAAAGAAAAGGTTGTGGTGTGAGCAAAAGAACACCAGAATTTTAATCTTTTGGCTTAATTTAGGGGTTTAGATTGCCACATACATAACATGAAGTAAGAATCCTTAGCAGGCAATACTGAGCCCAAAATACAGACCTCCAAAATATGCCGCTCATTTTTTTCCTAAAGGAATCTTTTATTTACGGAAATTCTCAAAGGTGACTTGTACAAAGCTCAATATGTAAGTCTTCACGCTCGCGTCCCCACAAAATAAAATGAAGGCCAAATTTAAAATGTGAACAAAATGCATTGATTTCATGGAAAAGAAATCTTGCTGCCCAAGTAAACATTCATGAATCATGAACAATGAACGAGGAAAGGTTCCTGAGCCTGAGCCAGTTACTAGTGCTAAAGTTCAACCAGGCTGGCCATAGAAATGTTGCTTGAAATAGTATTTAAAAGCAGATAAAATATTTCATGCTTCTGTGTGTAGGCAAAAGTTTTAGAGGAAGAGCATGCTGCTGCTGCTGGGAATTTTATTGCTTTCGGAAGCTTGATGATGAGGTTGAACCTTTTGTAAATCCCTTTTAGTTCATCGTAAAATATTGCTGATCGTAAAAATCTTTTGGACTGGTACCTATTGGTATCATTGGTCTTGCTTTGCCTTTTCCAATGTCCAGATTTTCTGAAAAAGTGCATGTATTGCAACAGGAAATACTTGGCTTGAAACAGGGAATCGATTTCAGCTGTATTGTAAGCAATATTAGAATAGCGGCTGATAAAAAATATTTTACGATTCCAATTCAATGGAAACGCATTTAATTTATGTTGCAGAAATAAAAATGCGTAAAGATGGTTCAACAAAATGAACGAATGAGGAAAAGCGATCACTTTGTTTTCAGTCTGAATGTTTCACAACCTACCCTTCGCCACCTGCCTAAAATACAGGCGGTCCGAATGATTTCACGCTTTTACATGCAGAAAGTTCTGATACAGCACATTCTGAAAAGTAAATCGCATGGATACATTACACTGGGGAAAAAATCGTAAATGAGGCATAAAAATTGGGAAATGGGATTAATTCTTGCTATAAACTGAATCTAACATTTGATAGCAATGACAATTCATGAGACAATTTATTAGGGAAAAAGATTATTGAAAAGGTTGCAGGATAACATATTATTTAGATTTTTATGACGAAACTTTGTTTTCAAACCAGCTTAAGTTTATCATTACATCACCCCAAAATATTTGTAAGCAAAAGAATAAATGTAAATCATTCTCATCTAGGATGACGTATGATAATATCCAGTTGAATTTATTTTATCAATGAAAAATTCTGTTAATCATTTCTACACAATCATGAGATTTATACAACGATACAAGTCGCTATGAATATATTCCACTTTTTACCATGAAGGGCAACAATAATTTTTCCAAGCATTAATTATATTATTATGAGTAAATCATTAAATAAGACGGCAAACAAATGCAACGTACGTAAAATTATTATGAACTACCATAATTTCTTTAGTTAAACAGCTTTTTAAATATAAATCTTAAGAAATCATATCATTTTCCATCCGAAAGCTTATGCAATTTTTTTGTTCTAAGGATGGTGCAGTCAAGAAACGCCGGAAACAAAACAAGAGTTACTAATACGTACAGGAAGAAAAATCAGAAATTAGTGACTACCAAATTGTAGATACGTAGTTTAAGTTTACAGTTACAGGTCAATTTTAATTTTTCAACTCACCGTCACCATCAGCGCCAGCAGCTTGAGGTTCGCCCACGTCCATGGAAAACATAACGCCTTTCGGAGTCATCGTAGACATTTTATTACTGAAACAGTAAGTATAGGCCCCAGTCTTTGCGGCAGCAAATGTGATTTTGCCATTGCTCTCACGCTCCCTTGAAATGACTTCCTCTCCATCTGGTCCAGTGACACGAACATCGATGTCTAAGAAACCGCCTTCAATCACTTCAAAAGTCAAACCTGGAAAAATCATGAAGACAAAACACATATCATTCCGGTTACGAATAGAAAAACTAAATACATAACAACACTCCATCTGATCAATCAAAGTATAATTATGTTTATCAAATTACCTAATTTGGTTCCATTTTGCACCCGATCAAAGAAGCATTCCTCCGCGTGAGCATCCACATTAATAAAATAGGGAAGACAGAAATGGAACACTGAAAAGAGTACAGTCAGCAATAAACCTAAACGACCAAAGCTTAACCCTTTCATTTTTCCAAAGTTTCCGTTAAAACTAAAACACTTTTCACCGAATAAAAAGTTGGCAAACTTTCTCTTCTTTAAGAAAACATATGACTTGAATTGGAATTTAGAACCTGAGTTCTTTATGACAGTATACTAAATTGTGAATTAAAATAGATAATTTTGCTCAGGTAAAGGACATTTTCCGGGTAGCCAAAAATCTACAACTAAATTTTGACAAGTGTATTACTTCTTTCACATTTATTTATATTTTGAGTAAGCCTCCCTCAAAGGTTGACATGTAAGAAGAGGTAGTTGTTCTTAGAAAGTTCAATAAAACTCAATATGTTTGGTAATGCGGCTTATAGGTTTACTCAATATAACATTCAATTCATCTTGTTCTCCAAGCAGATTCTTGAATTTGCCTCCATTCCACTTGGTCCGTCAATTTCACGATAATATCCACATCACACACAAGTGCTGCTGCTGTATGCTAACATAACATCACTTCTCGCTATTCTTGCATACATTATATACATTACATACAATGTTTCATGATGTTTCATGCCTGCCTCGCCATGCATTTTCAGCAGACGTGTGATTGTATCACCATACATTTTCCTCAATTCGAAAGAATACATTGTTGGAATGTCAGCTCGCCTTTGTTCATCGACTCCGTTTTTGTGGACCAAAACTGCTTTTTTCCAAATGAGTGCAACAACGAGATGAGGCCGACGAAATAAAAAACGCAACACCGCGTAATTTCATGAAGTGCAAAATTCGCGAAATTAAACTGAAGACTTTAATATGCAATATTATTATTCAACGGATGTAACGGAACGGAATAATTCTGAGCGGAAGTAACTGAACACGATTTAAAAAATGACTGACTGATTCAGAAAATACTCTATCTGGACTGTATGAAAATGATTTGATGTTTCAAATTTTTAGACTCAAATCTTTAAAGAATGCTTCCGTAAAGAAACTTCGGTAAGATGAGTTTTTGAACACCCCTCCCCCTTTTGATCGGCTTTTGACATTTACCAATACATGGTAGGTCACGCGTGGCCGGGCTCACTAAATCATCGAAGCGTCTTTGGAAGTCCCGAAATTTGATTTGACGATATAATTTCAAGAGATTCACTCATAAATCATGCACTCTTTCTTACTCCATTCTTCCAATTAAATTGCGGTCTCATAATCATAATTTATATTAGTATGTCATTTATAATAATAGTGTAGGGCTTGAAGATTATGCAGACTGCTCTGCACAACCGCATACTGCAGGCTTCCTCTTGGGTAAAACGCAAGAATGGAAATTAATTTTATGTGTGCTTCTTTTGACATCATAATAGCTTTTGCATCTGATACGGATACCCGTATCATCAAGAGAACGGGTAATAAAAATATGCATTGGCAAAATCTTCCTTGTTTTATGTTTACAGAGGATAATATTTGTAAAAAAAATTGCATGACACAATTCTGTCAATGATGATATGGGTATGACAGAACAACCAACCGTTTCAGAAAGCAATCAATCGATCCATGCAAATTAAGCGACTACCATATTTATTTAAAGGGCGACTATCTTCCGCTCAAGTCACAGTCAGCTGGGTGAATTTTTTCAGTACTCGTTTACCTTATTTTCGAACACGCATTTAGCTTCGCATTTTGTTTTTCAGTGATTAGTGATTGTGATTATTGCATGTACATGATTCATGATTCATGATCATCATCATCATCAGCGCAGCAGCGTATATACTTTTTTATTATTATGTACATGACTATGACTGACCATATTTAGTGATGACTATGCATCTATCTAATGTATTCCTTATTATGTATTATCCTTTTGCGTAGTACCTAATCCAAGTTGTTGCTCTTCGCAGCAGCTGGTAAGCTTTATGGGACTTTTTGTATTTGTTACTTTACCACCATCAGCTCAGCAGCAGCATCGCAATCTGATTCTCATCATCCTCACATTACCGTCACCAAAGGATTTTGAGCAACAGTTCAGTTCTTTTGTTTATTGTGTGTTTTATTGTTATTATTATTATTGCTTGGGATCTATTTATTTTTTGCACTTAATTGTATTTAATAAATTCCAATATTTTTTTTCCATCCTTCTAACAAAAATATAACTTAAAAAGAGGGAATCCACTTGATTGTTTCGTCGAGGCTTATGCAAACCTTTTCTTGTTTTTGTGGCCAGAATTTATTTTTTTGAATGTTAGTATGTAGTGTACAATAGTGCGCAGTTAACACGATCCAGATGATCGATTGACAATCATTGTCCCACTCCAACATAACAGCTGTCTCATTTCGTGAGTGTTTGTAAGGAATTATTTTAGCGTAGAGGACCTGTTGATATATTCTATTGTGTTCATGACTATGAATTCATGGTGAAGTAGATGAAAATTAATTTTTAATGAAGTTCAACGTAATTAAATTATTTTAATGTTAATCGTCTTAAATCTTAAAAGATAATATAATTTTCATCAAGATTGATTTCGTTCCTGCCTGTGGGTGATGTGACGGAGAATCGGATGGTTGATGATGCTTTTAACGATTTTCGTTTTTTTCGCGTTTTAGTGTAGTTTTTTAAAAGTTAAATCTATTAGTTAAAACAGATTTTTCACTTATAACTTCAGGTTGCGTAAAATGATCCTAATTAAGAAGAAGGAAAAATGATAATGTATGTATGTGTGAAAATAAGCGTCAGTAATCATGAAGTTTTGTCACTTCTTTATTTCAGTTTCGAGGTATTTCAATAACATTCGAAGTGGGCCAATTAAAGTAAGAGCGGTTATCGACACCTGGGGCTGTAAACTGCAAAATGGCAGATAAGTACGTGAACGTCAGCGGTGATATTTTAAACCTCTTAAATTTCTAAGATTTACACCTAGTAATTAAGGAGATGACATTCCAAACTTTTATTGAACTCATGCAGACCAAGAGATACCAAGGGATCTGTGGAAGAAGCTGGTCCTTCAACTTCGCAGGTTCCAGGTCCTTCCTCTCCAGAAAAGTCTCCGTCCAAAACTCCTCTTGCTGAAAATCTCGAGGATCAAGATGAAGAAATTAGCTTGGGAGCTGCTGTTGCTGGCTTCTCTAGTTGGTTCTCAAGCACGCTCACTTCTGCTAAGGAGAAATCAACTGAAATGCTGCAGTATTTGAAACAGGATTTGTCTGAATTTTCGGAGACGGTGACTGAGGCCTCGAAGGATTTTAAGGATAAGTTGAAACTTGAGGATACCGCAAAATCTGCGGCTCAAGTTGTTGCTTCCAAGGCGAGCATTGTGCTTGATCAAATGTCCACGATTTTCGGAGTCGGCCCTGAGGATGATGACGAAGCCATTGTTATGCCAGGCCCCGGTGTTGTTGTCGATCGCGTTAAAGTATATGAATTCAGCAATGAAACGTATCTAAATCAGAAGGTCGTTGATTGTCTATCACACTAAAGCTGTGCAAAATTTCTCATTTTAGGCCAAGATTTATTCAATTGCTACCGAACAAGATATCTTTCTAAACGACCCTGCTGATGTCAAGGCTTACGAACAATGGATGCTCACATTTGATTTGGAGAAGAAGAACAAGGAAATGCCGGATCTTATGGCAGCTAATCCGCATCTCCTTTTGCAATATGGACAGTTAGTTCCGGAAAAGGTTTCCCATGTCGTCTTTTGGCATCGCTATTATTATAGAGTACATGAAATTGAACTTGCGGAGGAGGAGGCTCGTCGCAAGGAAATGGCTGCAAAGAAGGCTGCCATGGAAGCTCGTCAGTTGGAGGATGCAGCAAACAGGAATGAGGATAGTTCTCCGGGTAAATCTAGTTCATGAGTCATGAATTTAATCTTGCATGCTGTCTTAGTTATTCTAATGTGCTAAAGTTATGAAATAACAGGTCCAGACGTTGTTCATATTTCGGAAGAGGATCAGAAACGACTACTGGCAGAATATGAAGAAGAAATGAAGAATAGCTCAGCACAACATTCTCGTAGATCTAGTGGTACACAACTGTCTTCCTCGTCTTCTGGGAGCTTTGCTATTGTCACTGTAAGCTTTATAAGATTTCATTGCATCCTCATTTACTCTTACAGATGTCAGATGCTCATATTTAAAGTACGTATGATTGTTTTATTTTCAGCACGATGCCGCTACGGACGAAGTCAAAGTGGAGTAACTAGGGCATACGCTAACGTTTAGATTATGAAATTATCTGTAAAAAATCAATCCATGATCATCTTGCAATGATTCGACCTAATGTCTTCAAAATTGTTGTGATTCAAAAATCCATGAATGTGATGAATACGTCCTCTATGTTCAAATCCGCTACTATACCCTTCAAAATTTTCAGAATTAATGTAGCTTCTAAAAGATTGTATGGAATAGTTCTCGGTGCTGTTTTCTACGTTTATGAAATGAAATTTGCCTTGTTGTTAAGTTGTGTCAGGAAGGAATTTTTTCCAGTGGAAATTATTTTTAAAATTTGATTTTTCCCAATTTTTATTTTACAGATTAGGGTAGTTTGTATGTAATTGTGAAAATTATAATATTATGTAGTTTCTTATACTAGAAGAAAGGAAATACCCAGTTAGTTTCGGTCGCTTCATATACAGGTATCCAGTAGCTTATTTTTAAGATCGCTTATCCGTTCCTCCCGTACAAGTTCCGTTGTATGAAACTCCTAGCATAAAGTAATTAGTATACAAATGCATCTTGTCATAGGCGCATTGTACGTAAGTTTACTTTTACTACCTTATTTCCAGGATTTTTTTTGTAGATTTTAAAACTTGTATTGTTTGCACCGGGCACTGATTCCTCCTTCTCTCTAAAGCCAAACTGGAACAGAAAGGTCTGCTGCCGCCGTCACTTCTGTTTTCGATTGTAGAAAGCATCTTAAGATAATAATCTTAATCTTTCATGTCGGAGATTTTATTAACGAATTGTTAAATATTGAACCATTTATTCTTTGGTTTGAGAATTGAAACGAGCAAGCATTTCAGTGACATTAATTGAGAAGATTAGTTGCATAATTAATGTATTTATACAATTAAATATGTACAGATAAAGCGCACTTATTAGAGCATGTTTATTTTATAACGCTGAATGTTGTATGTACTATGGTCCATCATCAAGTGTAAACATTTTATCAAATATATTATCTGTCCATGTTTTCAACATTTATGTATGTATTTGTAGAATAAATATTTGATTGATTTTGATGATGATGTAGCATCTCATTTAACATGAAATGCTTTGTGTAAAGCGCTAGATTATTATATTGTTATAGTGCCTTGAATCGGATCAAATCGCAAAAATATTTTATATGAGGTCACAATTTGAAGTCAATAAATCATACCAATTACCGATTTTTACGTAAATAGTTATTTAGTATTTAGAATGTTATTTCTTACTTGGCTTTTATGGATGTTCTCTCGGTTTTTTATCTTTAAGGGTGGGCTTGCTTATCCTTCTTTTTTTAATTTTTGGGTGCTTTATGACATGTATTATTTTGTCACACGGCTTGGTTTCCTCCAAACTCCTTACAAATTAAGTTTTAGTAAACTTGAAGTTGCAAAAAAGCATTTTGGAGACGGAGCTACACGCACACGCTCAAGATCAAAATGCCATAAGACTGATGCTGGTAGATGCCCTCTGTGCAAGCCCACACTCAAGCATAGTTGAAGAAAGAGTTTTCTTGCAGGATGAGAGTATGTCACTTCGATATTTGGGTATTCTGGCTTTTGCAAATTAATAAATTAAGTTTAAATTAATGATTAAACATCGCTTTAATTTTTTTATCACAGAGCCTGCGCAGGTTTTGCGCTGGTACGTGCCTGTTTTTCATTAGCCTTGGACACGTTTAACTAGGCATGTACAAAGTATTACTTTCGCTTACGCACTTGCTTTGTCTCTCCTAAAGCCGATGATGATGAGAAAGAGGGTTACTTTTAAAGCCGAGCCGTTAACATAGGCATACTTTTAAGACGACCACATGAGCATCACATCATATCATCAACACCAAGCCAAAACGTTATACCTTGATGATAACAACCATTAAAATTGTTGGGGAGGGATTCTCACTCCCTCGCAACGCCACGGTATGCATACCTCCCTTAAAAAATAGAAGTAGGACACCAAAAATTTAAGAATAAAAAACATTCTCATCATCACATTCACTACTTTAAATTCGCCAACAATCTACAACTACTTTTTAATGGTTTAAAAAAATTCTCTTTTAAAAACCCTAGAAAATGCCTTTTTTCATGCATTTAATGATCCCCTTTCCTCTATATGCCTTCCCGTTCAGAGTTTCTTTTTTAACGTAAAGTCATTATTAGAGAATTAGTAGATCATCCCTTTAAATGATATTCGTATCAACATCAAGCGATTATAATTATTTATGAACAATACGCTTATTGCTCGCACCTTTACGCTCACGCTGCTGTTGCTCATGGCCCATGCTAAGCTATAGCTTAGCACACGCTATCTAAACAAGTGGCCTCAAGCCGTTAACTCTCACCGCTGCACTGCACTGACTTCACCAGTTCTCTCCAAACCTTTGAAGCATGAGTACATGCTTTCATGCGCTGCGAGAATTCAATAATCGTTTCCCTTTTTATGGTGCTTTCAGTTATTAGTGAATTTGGAAGTAGCCATAGGGAATGAAAAATTTGACCAGCATTTGATTTCCATGATGTGAACTTAATTGTGGAATACACAACTTATTTCCCGTTTCTTTACATCGAGTTGAATTAAAATGAAATGTTAAAATTCGCTATGTGATCGTGATCATATAGGTTTTTATACATGTTTTTGGAATATGAGTTTGATCGTGGCTTAGTGAAAAAAGTTGAAGTGTGTTAAGAAAAGAGAGCCCCGATGCATTTCCCGGAGTCCGGGAAACTCTAGTGGCTTGCATACATGTTAATAAGGATTCGTGCAGGGAGTGGGCTCGATTCAGGAGCATTTTCCTGAAATGAAGAAAAGTCGGGTGAAGATAGGATGGATTGGGCATGTGCTGACGCTACTTGCCGTCATTATATTCGTAAGTCCTTCTTAAAAATACTTTTATAGAAATTTAGACAAAAAATTAGGACATGCACATTTCAATTTCATTAATTCCATTTCAAGTAGTTTCTTTTTTCATACGATTTTTCTGAGGCGATTTTTCATGCTTCATGTTTTTTTTGCCATTGGTGACAACATTTTTGAACATTTCTTGTTTCCTTTTCTTAAATCCGAATCCAACTGAAATGATAACGATGCTGCTTCCTCTTCTATCCTATCTTTTGATATTTCGTTTGTAGATGTGATTATTTACGTGTAGCCACTTCCATTTCCCTAAACTGTCCCCCTGGGGAGATATAAAATTGTCATTAACCACCACATTACATTTTTTAAATGTGCAAACATGCAACGTACGTCTATTAATCATTAATCTTATTTTATTGCTGAGCAAACAATGGAGCTGCTTGCTATCGCTATCACTTTTACTTGCTTGCTTTTAAAAGAAAAACTCTTGAAGCGTAGAATATAAATACTTCTCCTTCTAAGCAAATAAAATGCATGTATGAACGTAGGTACCTATGTACGACTTTCTTGATTCTTGACTTCGGTCGGCCGGTGTAAATTAATAAAGTACAAAGCACGCGATTAGTTTAGTTGCATATACTTCAAAATACACGTTGGCGCATCCGAATCTCGAGAAATCTTATTCACATCCTCTGACACACTTTATTTTCTCAAACCCCTATGCACTATCTGGCTATGAAGAAGGTAGTCAGTCACGAAAGTGCAATTACAAGTAGTTTTGTTGGGAGTATACGCGCGAGAATTGATATTCGATTATTTTACTCTATAATTTCCGCAAATCAACGCATCACATTTTTTTTACATTTCATTCAATTTTTTTCACTCAGACAATCAGACTTTAGACAGACTTTGCTTTATCAAAACTCATCAGTTTCACCTTACCCCAATGAAGGGTTTCATTATTGCTTTCTTTCTTCAGCGTTAATTAATTAATCACTAATCATACACACTTTGTGTACCCCAGACCATATAGAGCCATTGTCGTGCTGTTTTATTATTAATATTTTAACTTTGAAATTGATTCAAACAGCGTGCATTGAAGTGAAAACAATCAACCATAATAGCATAACTAAAGCCATTGAAAATATTTAAAAAAGGCTATTTTAAGTTTGTATGTTGGTAGTTCACTCTCGTTTTCGTTTTTCCAATGTTCAACAATCAATTTATCACACAAATAAAAATATTTGAATTCATTAAAACTTCAAGCGTATCATTCAGGGGGCGTATATGTATTGTACTTTTGTGTGCAGGCTCTAAAAATTGGTGGATGGATCGTGGCTCATGCCACACTTTACCGGAAGTTCATTGGCCATGTTTCCGGCGACTCTGTTTTGTAAATTGCAGAGCAAACAGATATACCACTTTATGATGAACTTGAAAAATCTTTTATGCCATGTGCGTTTATGCTTCACCTATTTTGCACCAGCATCGCATCTGCATCTGCTTTCCTCATGAGAAATATATCATGTGAATTTTATTTATTCATTAATTTCTAAACGCTTGTCTGTTGTCGATTTGCATAGCAATTAATTTCTACAGTGGTCATAATCCTTGTCCTTGGATATTGCATATTCAAATAGAAGCAATAATTAAACACTAAGTGTATTTAAATTGAAAAGCTATTTCAACACAGTATTTAATTTACTTTAATTTATTTATATTTTAGCTGGCGGGCTGTGTCGTTATCGGATACGTGGCATGGATCCTGTCCACATCTGTGTCAATTCAGAAGTTTCAATCTGGAACTCTGGTAATTTTTCTAAACAATTACGACACACGTATATCTAGGTATTTTGGGGTAATATTAAATCGACAACTCCGTCAAGAATTCAGACAGCAGAAGTTTCAGGATTATATTTTCAAATATCGTTTGTCCTTACATCGGCAGAAGATTAAAATTTAAACCACCATACTTTATGTATTCATTCGTTAATTCGTTGTTCGAAGCCTTATAAAAAATTTTCATTCTCGCATGCATCTGATGTACGTACACATGAGTCATTCCTTGCTGCATTCAAAAGTTTCTATTTCATTTGAATAATGTTTTTTGCATTTGTGCATATTATTCAAAGTATTGTGTTTTCGATCTTCCATATTACGAAAAAATACTTTATATGTAAGGCTTACGAAATTGGCGAAGCAAAAGAGATAACATTTGAGAGACTTGGCTTATGCATAACATTATGCATATTATAAACTCGCTAACCCGTGGGAGTAAAAACCATTTTTCTAAAAACAAAGTCACGTGGATTAGCTCAGAAGAGTGCTTGAATAAATCTTTTTTTATTTATGATAGCCCTTGACTAAGTGAACAAATTTTCACGTCGAGTCAACGCGACGCTTACTACGAAGAAACAAACAAACACAATTGCAAACTAAAATATATAAATAATTACCATGATCATCTCCTTTTTTGCGTTGAAATATACCTTCTACTAGTGGTACAGTAGTACGAAAGCATGACGAATCATCTTGTATATTTTTTTCGAAATAATCTGTTTCTGAAAATGATATTTTCATATAAAAATACACGGATAAAAATGCGCAAAAAAGACAGAAGAGTTAACAATATCTGCAACAGAAACAGAACAACAAAACAATCCTTTCCTTTAATCAGTCGTATGAAAATATTCTATCTATCTATCATTAAAAGAGGGAAACCAAGAAATATAAGTCCATTTCTTTTACCATGCTTTACTTAGTTTTTTGGCATCGCATTTAATGTGTTACAAATTTATCTGGCGAATTTATCAGTGTTATCTGCTCTACATTGCCAATGTAACATCTCAAAAACATATTTAATTTTGCTTACTACACTCGTGGTAGCAAGAAGCAAACATCTTCTTTTTTTAATGCTTAACAGCACCAATCAAGCCATGTCAAATGGGTAATATAAAAAATAAATGCGAATCTTTTTTTTGCTTTCTGAGCTGAATAAAATACAATGAAACAAAAAAAATACATTTCAACAATTGAACTACCTATACCTATGTAAGTCCCAACAGCAGCGTTCTGCTGGTGCTGGTAAAGTGCATCGAAGTAATGTTTTTACTACCGGACCAGCAGCGCCTTGCAAAAGTAAACGAAACAATAGCTTTTCTTTCAGTTCTTTTCTGAAAAAGGAACGACTTCTTGAAAAAGTTGAAAAGATTAAATGCTTTACGGTGATGATGAATCTAATTATTATAATAGCCACAAAGTTTGAGCGATTTCATAAATGGAAAAAAGACTGAAGAAGATGCATACACTGAAGACTTTATTTGGCGTAAAAAGTGCCAGAAATTTATAAAGTAGACTGACTGAAGTTTTCTAAGTAGCTTCATAAAGTTATAAACTCCACAAAAATATAATTGCTAATTAAAATTATAAAATGAAATTTTCAGTTTCTAAAAGATTGGAGAGGCCATATATAATAATAATAAATAAATAATTATGCTGATCTGGCTGAAGATTTATCATTATCATTATTTAACCATGCGCATTCTGCATCTTGCACTTATTGCAGAATGCATTCTCATTAATGCGTAGTATTTTAAAGTTGGCAACAATTTTTAATTAAAAAAAAAGAAATCAAAGTAGGTTAAAGAAAACTGAAAGCTCTTTTTAAATTTTCGTACCTGCCTTGATTTTGAAGAGATTTTTTTTGAAGAGAAATAGAGATTTAGCGTTTAAAAACTACCTCGATTTATGAAATATGAAATGATATTGCATTGCTTTCAGTATATTTTGATAGGGTTTATAAAATAACTGCTAGAAAACTACCATAGTGATCAATTTTATATTTTTTGCGTAAGTACATTGAACTATTATAGTCATAGTGCTCCCCTCGATTTTAAAAATTCGAATGCAATGGGCATACCTACGCACGCCGTTTTGATGTCGCTTGAATTGTTTAGAGTAAATACAAATGGTAACAAATTGAAAAAGCTCTCGCTCACCATTTTGTAATCGCAATCACAAAGTTTTTTTGTCAAAATCTAGAAAAATATTTGGAAGCTACAAATTATCTTGTAGAGTCAGAGTCAATGGACTAACAGTGGTGGAATTAAAGAATTCAAATTACACATTAAAGCCTGTTGGTTACACGATTACCTAAGTAGTTGGTATTAATTATTTGCTGAACATTATAGCACACATTATAGCAAAAGTACTAAAAATAATTACAACTATGGGAATCAAAACTTGAAAAAATGACCAAGTGGTACAGCATAAAGGCAATTCCAACATTTTAAGAAAAAAATTAGGAACTACCTAAGCCTAAAAGCGTTATTGCATAATCTTTTTTTGTATTTCGTGATTTGTTTGTTTGTTGTGTTAAAACTCACTTCCTTCCGTGATCAATCGAAAACTGGCTCAATTCGATCAAATGTAGCTAAGCTAATTATTATAAATTTAAATACATTGACAAACACTATTCAAAATGCTATTCATATTATATTGTTGTAAAAAAGCGAGCTCCG
>JAHZNI010004092.1:0-13029 GCA_027744415.1 Seira ritae | reverse complement strand
GCAGCCAATTTGTTCGCAAACATCCATAGTCCAAATTGCATGCATTTTGCCTTCAAACTCAAAGCAAGAAAAAAAGATGTGTACGTCTTCATTTCATTCATTTGTCAGCGAAAAGCAACACTTGCAAGCATAGCATAAACAGCTCAGGTGAGAGTGAATATATGAGAATGCGAACGTAATGCAAACAATTTGTATATGTATCTGTGCCTGACTGTCAAGTTAGTCGCATGCATCCTTAGTTCCCCGCCCACTTTATTGCCATTGCCAAGTAACAAAATTGTCACTTTCTCAATTTTCGAGAGCCACTCACTAACATACATTCAATCAAGTGACGTATCTTCAGACACGTAACAGTTTCCACTTACATCTCGTTTTGTCAAGCACCAAAAAGCTAGCAGGGGAGGATCATATATTTCTCAATTTCATCCAAATAAAGATCTTCTGCTTTTAGCTTCCGTTCAAAGAAGGTTGGTTGATCAATTCAATTTCCGAAGAGAATATATAAATAAAAAACGTTTTGGGAAGTAGTTAACTTACAAATCAAGCTGAATTATCGATTGTTATAATTAACGGATTTTTTTGGCGAAAAAGCAAAGTTCAAAATGTATCCGAATCCGTACGGAAATAATTCACAACAGTATCCACCTCAACAGGCGCCTGGGATCGGATTCCAGGTACTTTTCGAGATCGTTAGTTTTGTGGGATTTTAGAAGTTTTTGATGTTGTGAATTGATGCATTTTTATTACTAATTAGTCAGTTAATTTGTTTTGATGCGTGTTTACTGCGACTCTCCAGTTTAATTTTACTTGTTTAACTTTGAATTGATATCCATTTTGCGTGTTGGATGTTATAATTTGCTCTGGAGTCTTAAAAATTAAGAATGAGAATCATGTTAAGCTTTTGATTGTTGACTTTTCAGTCTCCGCCGGCATACCCACCCACACCTGGTTATCCTCCTGCCCCGGGCTATCCCCAAGCTAATCCAGGCTACCCCGGCTATCCACCAACTGGTGCGCCCGGTTATCCTCCGCAGTCATCTTATCCGCCTACCGGAGTTCCCGGATATCCTCCAGCAACTTCAGCTCCCGGCTATCCTCCAACTGGTGCAGCACCTGGTTATCCACCGGCGACTTCAGCTCCTGGCTATCCTCCAACGGGAGCACCTGGCTATCCATCCGCGACTCCTGGTTATCCTCCAGCACAAGCCGCACCTGGTTATCCGGCACCTGGAGCGCCTGCCTATCCACCACAACAGCAGTCGTATCCTTACCAACAACAACCATTTGGAGCGTCAAACTATTCAAACTTGGGTCACCAACCACAAGCAATGGCTATGCAACAGCAGTATACTGACACCCCGACAATCCACGAGGGTCCATTCGATCCTGTTAGTGATGCACAAGTCTTGCGCAAAGCGATGAAAGGATTTGGCACTGATGAAGCCGCTATCATCAACATTCTCGGGAAGCGGACCAACGCTCAGCGTTTGCAGATCAGTCAAGCTTTCAAAACTGGATTTGGAAAGGTGAGTGACAGAATAAAATAATTGATTATTGTTGTTTTGGAATAATCAAATGGCAGTTGAATTAAATCAATTTGGTATTTTTCAAGGGAGATCAACGCTGCTTATTACCGATGTAAGTTCAGTGAATGTTTTTCTCAATGAATTCTGTCGAAGTCGAAGTCAGAAGTCGAAAAATGCTAATTGTGAGAAATGTAATTTATTTGGTTCCAGTGTTTAAAAAGCCGCTTGAGCAAGATTTGATTGGCGACACCAGTGGTCATTTCCAGCGTTTGCTCGTGTCTGTTAACACGGCTGGGCGCAGTGAAGATCCATGTGCCAACCCCGCGATTGCCGCGGAAGACGCACAGGCTCTTTACAAGGCCGGAGAGAAACGCCTTGGAACGGACGAGGCTACATTCAACATGATCCTCGCTACGAGGAGCTTCGCCCAAATCAGGCTCATGCTCCATGAGTATGAACGCATTGCTGGACACTCACTCGAGAAGGCCATTTCAAATGAATTCAGTGGAGACGTTGAGGATGGTCTGCTCGCTGTTGGTAAGAGGAGAACGATTACTACGACCATGTTAAATCTTAATTTGTTTTATTTCAGACACTAATTGTAACTCTTCTTTTGCAGTGAAAAGTGCCAGGAATCGTGCTGCATACTTTGCTGAGCGCCTTTACAATAGCATGGCTGGTATGGGAACCAAAGATGAGGACCTCATCTTTATCTGCGTCACCCGAGCTGAGGTCGACATGGAGAACATCAAGCAAGAGTACAACAAGATGTATCACAAGAGCCTTGCACAGGCCATTTCGGTAAGACATTTGCTTTTATGCAAATTTCAACCAAAATTATGAAAGTCTATATTAATTAATCTGTACTTTTTTGTAGGGTGACACAAGTGGTGACTACAAGAAGATGCTTCTGGCTCTTATCGGATGTTAAGAAGACCTATTGCAAATTGACCGAGTCTTTTATGGACTCTTTTTCTAATATATTCATTCTTTGACCATTTCCACTATTCAGAGATTTTTCCTCCACTTGCATATTTTAGTTAAGAATAGTGCCAATTTGAGCAACAATGGTGCTTTATCTATTTACTGACTTTTTAATCAAATGAAGAGACTGTTGCACAACTCTTTGTGATTTTCTCATGTGCTTTTTAATCAATTATTGCCAAAAATCAAAAGAGTGCCTCCTCAAATTAAGGGATTTTAAAGTGATTCTTGTGGACAAGTGAAAGATTGAAAGTATTAAAATGTGTCTTTGATGCGTCCGATTTAAACACTTTGACGGGTCTAAACTTCAATAAAAAGAAGTATTGATAAATTCGGGTGTCAAATGTAATTTTAATGTAATTACTTCACGGTTTTGATTCTGATACATGCAATATACACTTCGGTATTCAACACGCGTCTTAAATGTTGTGAAAGAAATCTTTTTTCTTAAACATTATCCCAACTTTTTTTACCGAAATTACTAGAAAAATTACTTTACTACTTCGGTGGACTAATAATGGCTTGATATTTAAAACTTTCGACTGCTTCGACAAAATACTTTTTGATGTATGATATTATATTTTTAGACTTTAACTTAACTCTTGCTGTTCAATCTTACCAGTTGGCTGGAATTTCGATTATGGGATTTATTAGGGGCATGTGTGTACGAAATTATGACTTGTAAAATTGAAATCGTCTGTTTGTGAAATTACAGTATTAAATACATAATGCTGGAGTGTCTTCTAACGTATGTACCTTTTATAAATTCCTCTTGACCCTTACAATCTTACTTATTACAACTGGACAAGTATATTATATTATATCTTATGAAATGTTCAATAAATTTTATCGCAAAAATCGAATCAATAATTTATTTAACAAAAAGTTGCGACGATAAAATTTTAAAAGCATAAAATATCATTATTGTTTCTCAATTTGAATTTATTTGCTATTGCTTTTTAATCTAACCAACTCTTTTTTGTGAAAAAAGTCAATGATTGTAGCTCTGCAAGGACGGAAATAGTAGTCGTTGTACCCTATCGTATACCTGTCAACAGGCTTGAAGTAGTCCAGACCGCGGCCGATCTTTATCACCCAACCATTATCCAGTCTATAACAAATTAAAAATCGACAAAAAATACCTACATTCTTTTTCAAAAATTAACAGCAGAAATCATATATATACCTTATCTCTCTATCATGAAGAGTCTCGGAAAAGTCTATTTGAACCTGAATTGAATTACTGGAATGCTTTCTCAGTGACTGAGAAATGTTACTTAAACGCTGCTGCTGGTCCACGAGATTCCTTTCGTCTTTCCCTGTTTTCAGGAATATCACACGAAGGTTCGGGCACAATCGGACGCAAAGTTCGCATAAACGAAGGAAGTTGTCGCACTGGAACAAAATTAAAATGCCCGTGTTATAAAAACTATACAATGCCAGGAAGGCTTCCTGAAGTACCTGATGGGGCGACCTGATATACGGATCATCGATCTCTACGCGACAAACTGACGCGTCAAGGAATCTTGTGAAGATCCTGTCATAGGAGTGTCCCGTCGAATCCTCGTCTATCTGGAGTTGCTCCCTGTAATCTCCCAATTGCTTCAGAGACTCGATATGATCCTTGACCTTTTCCGCGCGTGCCATGTATTCTGATATATATTTGTATAATACAATATGTGTGGTCATGTAGATCATGTTTAAAATTAAGTAAATGCATATCGAAAGGAATTAAGTAATTACGAATGTATACCTTCGCATTTCGCCCTGATCTTTTCCTTCTGCTGCGCATCTGTGATAGTCTTGAGAGCCTCAAGGAGGATTTGAATCCCTTCTTGATAGCATACCAGCGACTCGGTGTACTTTTTACTGGTGTCCAGCGTCACTGCTCGCTTTAAGATCGAGCTGGCGTATGTAACCGCTTCCATTGAATTAATTTTTTGCTTCAAAAATATAATTTAAGTTTATTGCACTTGCTTGCACATGTCTTTTCTGGCTGACAGATTGGTGAGCACACAGCTGAGCAGAGGATAAAAAAGTTCGAGTTTAGGGGATATCTCATGGATCCACATAGGGCATGGACATAATACATATAAACATCATCAAACAAGCAACAAAGAAAGTCCAGAAATGCACAAAATATTACATCTTTTACTTTATGTACATGCACCACTTGCATTACATAGGCATACGTACCTATGCTATTACTTGACCAAAATCTCATTCGATCTGGAAAAAAGCATCTAAGTTTTTGCTATATAGGTAACAATTTTTCTCTGTCTCCGCTGCTATAGAGAAAAATGGATCATGATCATGCATTAAATAAGGTAGTTTCAACAGTGAAAAATTCTGATTGTTTCTTTATTTTTTCCTTGCCTTGTAAATCGTCAACTTACAAATGTCACATCGTATTATTACACATTTACCTATGTCATTTCATTCGTCTCAATAAAAATTATTTCATTGGAATCGATTCGTATATATTATGCATTTACTTAAAATAACAGAGCTAAACAAAAGTATCGATAATTAAGTCATTTATCAATGGCATACTACGTTCCACTTAACTGCTTCTCGCCTTTATATACGTAGATATATAGACGATCATTTAAAATACATGCAACAGAAATATATAAGTCATGTTATGAAGACTAACGTAAGACTACGGACTAACAGCTACATAAAACGTTACGTACAACAGCCGCATCACTACTCACATGTTGATGTCATCATATCATATCTTATAGTCATATTTATAATAACCTAACTGAAACTTGGTATGATGAATTGAACATTGGCATTTATTTATACCACCTATCGTTTTTAACGGAGCATAACTCTTAAATTCACACATTCACATCGTCATTATTTATGTTAAATTATATTTATATGCGTGTTATATTTCATCATGAGTAACGACATCCGCTCGCCATTGCAATTTGCGCACAGCTTGAAATGAAATTAAGACTTGAAGACACGCATAATTATTATGTAAATCTGTAAGCCAAGAAATAAGAGGATGACGATGCAATAAAATGAAGAGAAATAGGTACATGGAATTGCATCCTCAGAAAAATAGTAGGTAAATTGTAGAAGATGACAAATGAATTACAGAATGGATCTATCTGAAACGCATGGGTAAAGAGCAAGACAAGACAATCCTTAAATGATTCATAGTGTTCATCCTTGACTAATCCTAAATCACAATTAGAGCTTATTCATATACGTAGATTATCTAATGACCAGTTCCTCCTCTTAAAAAACCTTCAAATTATTTTCTACGAAATTAAATGTAAATACAGAAAAAATATTTATAAGAAGAAGACAGGACAAAAAAATATATCTCTACTATTTTTAAAAAGATCATAAAAGATAATTATATATTTCTCTATTTTTACGGAGCTACTTTTACAAGCGTTTTTTATCCTCTGCAGTGGCAGTGGCGGCCGTAACTTCTGCAGACGCAGCACTGGAGAATCTACTAACTAAATCGGCTACGCGACCAATGGGTGTCGTAATGACAGGCGCATCATCCGACTCCCCATCGAATTTCTTATTGAGCACACAGTCTTTCAGGTCTTTCAGCAAGGCTGAGTTTCTCCTGATGGATTCCTTAGCCTGGTCTTGGAATCCCCTCAGCCTTCCCAAAAGAACTTGTCCTCTCTCCCGAAGTGCAGCAAATCTCTCTTTGTATTTGGACTCCTCCAACTTTTGCTGAACCTTTAAAAGTACTTCTTCCAACTTTGGTTTAATAACTGGCCAACCGAGTTTGTATGAGCACCAGAGGGCAACCAATTGAACGAGCGCGATTCCAAGAATGATTGCTGTGAAAAATGCGATGATATCGAGACAGAAATATTGAACAAAGGATAGGTGGCGGCTGGCAAGTTTCAAATGCTCAGCTCCCTTGTGGCGCATGATATACTCGATGAAGTTGATCACTCTGTCGAGAGGTGCCTCAGACACGTCTCTCATGAGGCTCGACAGTTTCTGAACGTTTTCTCTGTAAGTCGAGTTGTGGAGAACTTCGTGAATGTGTTCGTAGATTTCGTCGGCGGTGGCGGTGTCCTTGTTGAATCCGACAGCGATGCCCTTCTCCTTCATTTTGATTAAGGCGTCACCTTGATCAATGAAGATTGGCATGCCGACCATTGGGACTCCGAAGTAGATTGCTTCCATAACTCCGTGAAGGCCGCAGTGGGTCACGAATACTTTGGTTTTGGGGTGAGCTGAGACAAGAATAAATCAAGGATTATCTATAATGCCGGCAAAGTTTACGCATATTTACCTACAAAATAAGCAAATATGAATACCTAGAGCATCTTGTTGTGGAAGCCAAGAAACAATTTTCACATTTGGAGGTACGAAGTCAATAGGGCCTTCGAATTTAACAAGGAACTTCTGAGGGAAGCGACTGAATGCTTCCATGAAAGCGTTGACTAGCCTTTTGGGAACGATTTGTGGCTTGAAAATGAATCCCATTGTGAGAATAACGACGCCATGTTCTCCAGAGCTCTGCATCCAGTCCTCAATGTCCTAAAATTAAAGAGCAAATAAAAATATTTGTAGCCAAGAACTTTCTAAGAAAATTAATTGACGAAGGTTGCATACCTTAGGTAGGGGCTTAGGCTCCCTAATCTGCATTCCTCCAACATTTATGAAAGTAGGAGGCAGTAATCTCGGATAGTCCAAAGCATAGTCAGTGTTGATCAACATTCCATTAATATTCTTCAACAAGTCATAAGGATGTGGGGATTCAGGCAGGTACTTCTGCAGTGATTGGTTAATATTCCAACACTGAAGCCAAACGACAAAATGACTGCCCAGCTTCATCAGAACATTATAAACCCTCTCCATAAAAGTCATGTCATGCGTCAATCGTGACATGAAAGCAGGAACATGTGAAGCCGGTAAAAATGCTGTTGTCCAGTCAGCCTCTCCAGAGGAAAATGGGAATGCCCAGTAGCCAACGGCAGGGACTTTCAGGTGATGAAGGAGAGCGAGACCACATTCATTGTACAAAATGTCAATTATGGCAACTTCATACTTCTCCTCGCGGAGCTGGTTTATGAGTGCAGTGTTGCTGAGAAGATCATCGCAGTGCTTCTTCAAGAGAGGGAATGCCTCCCCGGCAGTCTCCAGGACGGACTTGTAGGTGAGTCCGGAGTTCCAGAGAATGTCATAGGGAACCTTCAGATTTCATTTCTTTTAATTTTTGAAGACATTTTCAAGTAAATATTGCTTCCATTAAAAACGCATCTTACCTTAAAGGCAGCTAGCTTCTCTTTCGTCAAAAAGGTCCATTTTCCATCTGAATTATCAACGCTCAACAAAGTCTCCGTAATATTCGGATTATTAACGATGGGAAAGCTATGTTCATCCCTCCACCTCACAATATGAATCTGATGACCTCTTTGGGTCAGTGACTCTGCCACAGATCTCAAAGTCAGCACATGAGAGCCCGTGTACATCGGGTGAACAATTAAAATCTTGCCCGCTTCACTCAGCTCCACTCCACAGCTCAGGAATATTAGAGCTACACATGCTAGCAATTTTGAAACACTCAATTTCCAATCCATCTTACCGGAATGGAAAGAACTTTGGTAAAAATCACGATTTTTATTCTTTGGAATGTAATCACGAGAACTGCCGAGAAATTGTGGCTCCATATTATCTGAATTCGAGCTTTTCCACTGAACAATATCTGATCCTGAATACTGATCTGATCAGCCAAAGCTGATCTTACAATTCGCAACTTCAACTCAGAGTTCACTACTCCCAACTAATTTGTCGTCGAAGAGATTCCCTAGAATATATCTCACAATCACACATTTTGGCAGGAACATAATTTTTTATATCGAATTTTTTCTCACACTTTTTCGCGACATTTTCCCCCTAATTTGAAATGGAAATGACGAACAATGCACAAAAACTATCAAATTGAAAAAAATATAATGTGTAATGTATTTAAAATAGATAAAGTTTAGGTCAGATGCTCAAGTCATGTTATCATTCTTTCCAATGCTTACAAGATGAGAATGAAAGAGAAAACCCTTCTGAAGCGTTTAATGACTAAACAGTATAAATTGTACAGCACTTAAAACCAATTTTGGGGGGTTTATCCTCGGCCATGTATTAAAAAATGTTTTTCAGTCAATAACGCAATACGTATCTTGTGCATGAAAAACACGAGCGAGCGTCCTTTTCTTTTGTTGCCTGCAGACTTGACGCTTTGTGGCAACTGCCAAAAAAGCGTTTGCAGGTACTCCTTCAAAATTCATTCAGTATTTCAAAACCCCCCATTTGAGTATCTATCGAAAGCATTATTTAGCGCTTGCTTAAAGAAATACATTGCGTGTTCCTCATCCTTTCGATTCTCAATTAACATTAGTTACACTCTCGTCAGCAAAATGAAATACTAACATATTTGCAATATCCTCTGTAAAAGCGCTACGCATGCATATCATCATAATGTGGACTCTGACAAATATACATTTTACAATTACGAAGGAACAATTGAATTTTTTTCTTGAAGCACATTTCCATAAATATGGTTATGCTATGCTCTATGCTGTGGTGTGGTAGACGAAGAAGCGGCGATCATTGTTCAGTTCAAGATTGATAGGTACAAAAAAAGGTTACTTTAGCAGTTAGCACTTTTAAAACTCGACTTGTACCTGTAATGATAATGATGATGAAAAAATCCCTTTCTGTTTCTACGCAAGTGAATCTGGGTCAGTAGTGGAGTAGAAGAGAAATATTTTCGTCGTGTTATATTACTATAATGTAGTAATGCTCGCATACGTACATCACATCTCATCATCGCATCGCCATCGCCGAATTGTAGTGCAAGTGCAAGGGCTCTCCTACCGCACCACCAATGGCATACCAACGAAACCAAACCACGCACGCTTGTATCTTGTTTTACCACTCTCCCTTAAAAATATGAAAATGTTGAAACATGAGCGTAATGAGTTCTGAAAACACTACTTGTTACTGGGCATACAGCCACTGTTACTTCACGAGTAGAGATCGTCTGAAGTTCTGTATATCGTCAAGATACATATGTACTTTTTGGTGGATCGAAGTAAGCATAACGCCTGTAAGACTTAGTCTTGGCCCTTGTTTTGCATTTTGCATGCAGTTTTTCGAAAAAATTCTTATCAAAGGACATAGATGTGGAAGGATATGGATAACGAGATAATGCTACAATATTGTACTTTGGTTTTGGTATTTGTATGCATGGGACTACGAACACAAGTTGATCAGTCATTTACAGTTGCCAAAAATTTGACTACTTGTCTAAGTCTTGTCTTAACGCAACTCAACTCTCACTTCATATCCGCTGAAGCTGTAATAAAAGCTGTAAATAATTCACGAAAGCTATAATATTATAAAGTATTTTGCATTTCTTCATATCCGCTCCTTTTCAGATAATTAATGTAGAGGTATGATATGGCAGTCGGCACTATCTCAAAAATGTTTCTTGTGTATGTATCAATAATAATCTACAATTTGTAAAATAGTAAGATTTTATGCCATATCTTAAAGCGCTTAAGTAATCCTAATTATTAAATTATTAGAGTTGATTCTGGGAGAGGAGCCAATACAATTGCTTTTCAATTGCATAGGTACATACATAGGTATGGTATAATGTGTAAATGTTAAGTGTGATAGGATTTGAAACCAAAATATTTTGAGAGGAAGAAGTGGAGGCATCTGTACTAATCAATTACAATTAACGAGTTCTTCATACATGATGAAGTCTGAAAATTCTCAATAGGCAAATTCTGAAAATACATTAAATATACATAATATTATGCCGATCTGAGTTCCGCATCATTTTCGAATGGCTTTAAATAAGGAAAGTCAATTTGAAATCTATACCGTCAAATCGTATCCTTCATTAAATAGATATTATGACATTTTACGATTCAAGTACGGGTAATTATCTGCAGACAAAAATTATGAAAGCTAAACAACATTTTCATTGCAAACTGATTGGCTCAACAGTCCACTATTAATGAAAATGTATTCTCATTTGCACTGAATTTGCATATAATTTAGATACGCGGTTACTGTGACAATAACTCTGTGCGAAATATTTTTTGGCTTGCATGACAAGCACGAAGAACGTCGCAGATTTTGCAGATCTTCTAGTAATGTATTTCTCTGATAATAATGATTCATAAAAGGCATCATTGACCAATGGAGCTACTAGGCATTGAGACTTGAATTATAAAAATCTGTTACAGGTCACTACCGCGAAGCTGATCATCATCATCACCACCACACAATCCCACTGTCAATCATTACTCATGAAATGATTAAGGAGTTTGAGACTTTGAGTAGATGTGATGAGGTTGCATTTCATATTTACTTTGCAAAATTTTCAATTATCATCATCGCACGCACGAATTATTTATTTGCAGGTACGCACTGTCGCTACCTACATACTCATCTAACACACACACATACGTGGCTTCAAAAGTAGGCAGCCTAATTGTGATTATGATTATTTTTATGTCGATGTGATCAATGGAAAAAAGTCTTCCTTCTGCAAACAATATAATGCTTGGAGAGACGAAGGCCATTAATTCATTATCTCGATTGCAATCTTCAAGGAATGACAGACACATGGATTGAGCTGTTTTTTGCTCCAACAGGAATGCACACAAATTCGATTCATGTGCTGATTAGCAAGTTGTTGCTTAATTAATTGCACTGTAAACAAGAGTTTAATCATGTATGCTATAAATCTTCAGAAATGCAGCAATGGTTATTGCATCGTATCGTAACATAAATGATCTGTTCTTGCATACTTACTCCAAAATTACTGCGATAGTGCAGTGAAAACTTGAGACGGGTACTCAGTTCTTGATCATTCATTAATGACCATAACTACTCTTGGAGATACACTTTTATGATTAGTTTATTTCAGACATTTGATTTAGGGATTTCCCTTCTGGAGACAAACCCAAAAGTTTGTTTGACTTACTGATGAATAACATGGCCCATTAAACAAGAAAATTACATGCATTGAGAAAAAACAATCTAAGGTAACGACTCCGTAATGGAAAACAGATCATCCAGGGCGCGTGTACTAAATGGTCATGTGTAAAAGATAATGAAGATTTATTTTTGTTATGAAAAACTAAATGATTTTTGCCATGATTGAGATCAAAGATCATATTAAACGAAGGAAAAATTATGTGAAAAATAGATTTCAACACACTGACAAAACATGACTTGACTATAGCCTACTACTATTTACGTGAGTATCAAATCATGCCATAATAATGTTCATTTTACTTTTGCAATCACAAGTTCATTGCGAGCTATTATGAGAGCCATTTAAGTATTTTTTAATAATTTGTGGAACTTTTTGTGGTGTTGGCCACAGTGCCTTGGCTTGGCTTCCCTCTCTTCTGACAATTTTGAGCATTTTTTCGTCGAGCCAAAAGAGGTTGGCTTCTAAAATGCATCGCTGGAACAATGCGTAAATAACTGTCCTTTGTCAGCTCTGCTCTGAAGAACTTTGCGGTGAATGACCAGAACAAAATGTCCAATTTGAAAGGCTAATGGCTACCACAACCGCTTCGACCTTTCCATTTTCCATTACCATGATCATGGTCATACGGTCATTCTCTCCATTCAGGGACTGATCTCCATTCAACCTTCGTCATTGTTCCCACTATTCAAAAGTATATGCGTCAACTGCAAGCAATTTATGCATAAAAGTTGCAACGAACTTGTTGGTCGATGGCGTACTTCGTATTTTTTTAGCAAAATTTGTGATACGAATAAGATCATATCGTAGTAATGCAATTTGTCCAAAAAGGAGATTGTAGGCATATATTTGTGATTCAATTTAAACGAACGATTTATGGTTGGAGGGTTCCACTATAAAATACGTTGCATTGTGGAAATTAAGGGAAAGGGATACATAAGTAGCACGTTATTACGATCATAGCTGCAAAATATTATTTCATTCATTTTTAACATGGTATGCAATACATATGATGCACTTCAATTCTGCATCCATCTATCTACCTTCTGTTTTGGCTAAATAAAATTTTGAGCCCTTCAATGGTTTGCATGGGACTTGAGACGTAAAAATTGTGAAGGTGTAAATATTATGCTTATCCCATCACATTTTCAATTAGAATAATCACAGAGAACTCTATGTGGCTAGCTGCTGATGAACGAGATACATATTACTGTATGAGTTCGATAAGATGATGATGCAACTCCCTCATCTGCAAATTTTTCTGTTCTGCTCAGGTCTCTCGACCAAGACATGGAAAGCTATTAAGCATATTAAAAAAGCTAAAATTCTAGTTGAATTATGTAATCTGACTGAATTGAAGAATGTGCAATGATATGCAATACTACATCCAACACAACCTTAACATTTAGATGGCGTGAAGCGGAGACGTGGCGTGGCAGTGACGTGATCATCACAGCTATATAATATATAGTACAGTAAATTACATTCATTTATAGTGGCTTCTATACC
>JAHZNI010004091.1:0-10755 GCA_027744415.1 Seira ritae | reverse complement strand
TATGCATGCAAAATGGGAGTCTTTTCACTTTCATCCTCTTTACGTATTTTCACTCTTCTTTCGATTAAATCAATGGTGTTAAAACTAAAGAGCACAGGAGACCGGCCATCTATAGTATATTAAAAAATTCCCCATAGAATTTGCTGAATTTTATACACATGTTCTTGAACTCAATGAGCTATACAAAAGTGACGCTCTTCATTTTTCGTACGTCTCACCAGGCGTGCGCTAGAGCGCGACTAAGATGCCGTGTACTTTAGTGCGATGGCCAATGGCCCCAATGGTTTCTGTCAAGCTTGGTGGCGATCTAGCGAGCGGATTGTGCGGGTGCGACATGCGAGAAAATGAAGAGAATGCGTTTTGTAGAGCTCATCGTGTTCTACAACATAGACAAAATTCAAGATAATATGTATTCTTATTTACCGAAGGTGGCCGATCTCTTTCCGCGTATGTTTTACTGCGAGACCAAGATTTTCTTGGCTAATTTTCATTTTCTTAAATTGCCTATAAATCGCATGGGAATGCTAAACACAACGAGGTGAAATTCGATTGAATAATCGTGTTTCAAATAAAATAATCAAATTACATTGCAAACATTTCAAATGTATGATCCCGATCCCACAATAATCATCAAGTTTTTGAGCTCATCTCATCATGCATGCATTTCATCTACCTACACATAGCGAAAGCTAACAACGGCAGACAGTAAAAACGGTATGCAATGCAAATGCAAAGCAACAATCAATCTCGAGCAAGTAAAATTCTTTTCCCTGCAATTGCAACTTCCTGAATGCTGAACATGCAGCATAGCCGAAAACTGGCTGGTGATAGCAGATCCAATTCATTCCTTTGTTCGCCATTCACCATTATGAAGTCGTTGTTGCCGTCTGTCTGCTTTTTCCCCTCATCTCATATGTTTAAAGAGGAAGGCGAACGAAGGCAATAAGATACTTGATATTCGAAAAGCAGGGGAATTTACTACGAGTAACGAGTACGAATAGAACATAGGATTTGAAATCGAAAACGTAAAGACGGACGACGACGACAGGACAGACCAGACCAGACCTATTACATTTACATGTTACTCACTCAGTCAACAGCAGCAGTCAACCAAACCAGAACAAGAATGCATACCTACCTACCTCTATTCTATTACCATTACCTACGTACTCTCGGTAAAGTCATTGAGCTTCGCCGCGTGCGCGGCGCAGTCATAGTCCGGGAACATGCTATCCCACAATGCAGACTACTCACAGCCTAAATAGCAATAGGGACTGTGCTACAAAGTATGTAATATTTTTTCGAGTGAAGGAGTACGTTGTATGGTCTGCCTGCTCTGCACTGCACTGTCTGCAGTCAGTCAGCCAGGCAAATATTATGCAGCATTACAAGCAAACAACCATCATCATCATCAACATGCTTCTACATATTATATGCTGCATGCATGCATCCATCCATCTCCCTCCATGTATGTACATGTACTCGTACGTACACGTTAACGTTAATGCACTTTCATGTACACAAACACAAATACACAGTACACATCAGTCCGCTCTCTCAGTCTCCGTGTGTGTGTGAAAGAACTAAAGAGAAAAATACATTCTCATTCTCTCTCGTCCTATAATAGTAGTGCTCTTGCTCTTGGTCTCACTCGTCTGGCTAATCCAAATGAAATGAAACTTTTTTTTAGTCTAGAAGAAACAGAGATACAGGAAGATAGCGCAGGAAAAGAGTAGTAGTGAAGGAAAATCAAAAGACTTTATTGAATCGTAAAAATATATAAAATATTGCGATTTAAAATAATATTTTTTTTGGGGAGAAAATTATTTAATTTGGAAGTAAATTCATATTCATAGTCAAAAAAAACTACAGTCGATAAGGAAAAATTCTTTTGATGTAGAAGCATCTATCATCTCATGTACGTACTCAACAGCAAGCCAGCAGCTTAGACTAGAAAGGATCGATTAAAATAAATTCATTTTAATGGTTAATTTGTCGCACTCCAAAATTAGTTATTCCCGCTTAATTTAAGTAATCTTTTTTCAGGAGATATCTTACATAGTTTTCCAAAAGTGTGGAGAAGACTCTGGACTTAATTTATAATTGAGTGGAATGAATGTATGATCAATTTGGGTGGTTGAGCTGAAATAAATATATATCCAACAAAATATAGTGAAGAAGGGAAAAAATATGACCTATAACTTCTCATCTATTTATTGTAATATATGATAGTATGACAAGTCTAAATTAATTTCTTTTTAAATTATTATCATTCGCAAGTTATAATAGTTATAACATCACAATTAGGATTAAGTAAGAATAAATTCGACCGCGACTTTTTTCTGTCTGAATATATCTGTGTTAAAGTGATTAAAGTTCGTTCGGTTTAGTCTTAAAATTAGAATTAACAGCTCCAGTGAAAAGAAGGGGATTGTAATTACTGATCACGTTTTAAGTCTTGACTAGGAAAAATATACATTGACTAGAAAGTTTTTTGGTACATCACAGTAAAAATTTATTCTAGTAAGGCTAGAGTAGAAGTATTAAGATCACTTAAAATGTCAGAACCGCAATCGGCCCTTCTTCTACGTAAACAGCTAGCAGGTCAGTGACTTTTCTTGTTGGATCAGAATAATGATGAATGACGGCATCGGCAGTTGGGATATGAGAACGTGCATTGACATTGTGTGTGTAAATTAAATGCTTAATCTTTGCTAAATGCTTTTCTTGTTACAGAGCTCAATAAAAATCCTGTCGAAGGATTTTCAGCTGGTCTCATTGATGACAACGACATCTACAAATGGGAAGTACTGATTATTGGACCACCAGATACGCTTTAGTAAGTCTATTAAACTAATTAAACCGTGATGATGATGTCTTAATTAAACCGGAGGAATCGATATTTCTTGCAAAAAATTATACTTATGCGTGTGGTCAATTTTGAATGATGCATTAATGACTAATTTACTATTTATTTCACAGTGAGGGAGGATTCTTCAAAGCGCATTTATATTTCCCGAGAGAATATCCTCTGCGACCACCTAAGATGAAATTTATCACTGAAATATGGCACCCAAACAGTATGACTACTTTTCAATTTCTTAATTCTTCTTGCTTCTTCATCTGTATCTTAAAGACTTTATCTAATTTTGAGCTTTACAGCAATAATTAAATCACTAATCACCAAAATAAAAGCTTAGAACATATTCTACAACCATAATTTTAGCCTTCGCTGCTGTGCACCATTCATTCGCCCTCTTTCTGTAATTTATTTTGTCGACTGTTTTTTTAACCCTTGGGAGTTGTTTCAGCCACGGAAAACTTATTCAGCGTCGAAATGAACCGTGTCAGTCTTGAAAATGTTTAGGAATTCTGTAAAGTCTTAATTTTAACGTTAGTAACGTTACTGACTACAAGAAGTTTGCAAACTGTCCCATGCACTGCCGTTTGCAAATGTTTATTTTCGTATGGGTTACCTCACGAGAACCTGAATTCGTGATGCAACTTTTCCTCAAAGAGCTAACAGCTAGCCACTTTTTCCTTCATCCGACCGACTGTCTTTGCTAAGACGTCGTTGTCGTTATGCTACAGTGCTATTAGTTACTATTCTAATGCTATTATTATTAAGTACTAATTCTTTACTAATTGATTTAAACGGATTATTTACCTTGGAATTGAACTGATGACAGACAATCGATTAGACCTTTGTTGATAGTGTTGATATTATTAAAACCGTTTCTGTTTATATTTATATTTTATCTAAACCTTGGTTATCTATTTCCGTCAGTTATAGCAATAGAATGATTGCACTGTGATCTTATTATTATTTATTGCAGTTGATGGCAGTTTTACTGTAGCAATAACAATCAGTGTCAGTAATTAAGAGGGAACTACTCAATGCGGTAGTGCTAGGAGTACTTGCTACTGCTGCATATCTTAATGTTGTGCGGAATGACGTTAAAACTTAACACTTCGCTTTGGCTTGAAAATCCCGCTTGTGCATTTCTAGTTGCTAGCACTTTTGAAAGATTTAGTTTGTTTTGCTGCAAAGTTAAAAAATACCCAGACCCAGTTGTATTTGACTCGCATAAAGCCGACCTGCGTGTAATAACTATTTTGCGTGTAATAACGTGTCATTTGTGTTAGCGGGAATTTTCAAAATAGATCAGTAGTAATGTTTTGATTTGTTTTCCATTGACAATTATTCTTCGAAGATTTTCAATTATCGTGTGTTTTCTATCTGTCATTATTGATTGCCAAAGAATATTAAAATACCTTCTGTGATTGTGTAGCTGAATTGATTGAATTGCGAATTGGGAAGGGGTTTTAGAGTTCAGCTTGTCAGCAATTTTTGTTTGTTTAGCTACATTATATTATGTAGTATAGCTATGAGTAATATCCTGTATTATGAATTCCTCATTTCCAATTAAATTACGGATTTGTGCCATTAGAACATGTTATATCATTGTTGTAATTGGGTTGATGATGAATACTTTACTTTTTTTCTGTTTTAGGAATAATTAATTTAAATAATCTGTATTCTTCTTCTTGCTTTTGAATTGCAGAAAGAATGGAGAGAAAATTATAGTGAATTCAAAAGGAAAGTCGCCAGATGCGTTCGCCGTAGCCAAGAAGAATGTGAGTCTTGCAGTCACTTTAGCTTTTTACTGTAGTTAACTTAAGATGGTTTTCCCTAGTTAGTTGCTAAGCAGATTCATTACAAGCCCGGGCAATTCCTTAGAAACTCGGCGTCAGCAACGTAGATCATACATTTCGTGTATGTTAATATAGTACTGTACCCAACGCCAAAACCTCTGCGGAATTAGCATTGTGACCTCAACCTGTAGACCCGACCTGACTTAGATATTTTTTCTGACTAAAGTAGTTAGGTCTTATGAGTCCTGTTGTCTTTAGCAATATCAGTTAACAATTACTCTACTCTGCTCTAATCTAAATAACTAGTGGGAAAAGGGTGGGGTTATGCTGTATTATATCAAAAATGACTTCAGTCTCCGTAATTTTATGGCTAAGGTCAGCAGTAATGTTTGCTGCTGCATCAGTGTGCTGAACATTTTTGTGACTCTGTCTTCTATTTCCAATCAATACTTGGTCTGTTAATCAATCATAGAGCTAAATTGTTAAAAGAAAATCGGTTGTGCTCTTCTTGTGAAAATACATTGACGTACTTGATCGACTTGACCGCAAAATAACTTCAACTAACAAAAATGTTTCTTTCCTTTGTTTTCCAGGAGATCTACAAGTCGTACTACGTAATTGCGTACTAATTGTACATCTACACGTGAATTATACCTGCCTCCAAAAACAGCGTTTTTTGTTACATCAACTTTTGCCATGATTTTAATCCGTGGATAAAAAATATCGTCGTCTCTGCGTCCCCACACATCTTGGTCGAATCAACTCTGATTTTTTCTTCTTTATTTCAACGTTTTCCTCTAATTGTAAGAGTACTTCACGTCTTTAATCTAAATTTTTGTAGCTATATAATGGCAAACAATTGATTGTAAGGAAAATAAGGCAGGTAGCCTGTTTCATTTGTACTACATCTCGGAACTTGAAAGGTGAAAGGTTTATAGATTTAAGGTTTGCGTTAATTAACAAACTTCAGTAGTGTTTTTTACAGTGGGAATAAAAAAGTTATCACACTAATTGAAATCTCAAAAAAAAAACTGTATTTCAACCTCTAGTTTTCTTTTTACCATATTTACCTACATTGATTTATTTCTGAAGTTCTGGCATATTTATTAAACGCGTCACTCATCAAATCAATCAGCTCAGGTTTTTCTTGTATGATATTCCAATAGACTGTGTATGAGGCTTACCTAAAATTTATGCTTCCTAAAGCATGAGGAATTTTTTTCTATTGCTTCACTTATCTCCAAAGATGATTGATACCTATGCTATGCTGTTATGAAATATTATATTTGTGATGCAATAAATCCAGCTCGCCTTCCATTTGTACCCAGAAACAACTGTTTAGACTGCTCAATTATTCAGGTTTTATTCTTCAAATTTGTTAATTAACAAATCACACAAAGTTTTTATTTTTGCGATAATAATTAATAACTCATGAATTTATTTTTTAATGCACCTTGAATCAGTTAGTGAAAATAACCCTTCCTCCTTCGCACCTCTGTTTTCCTCACCAATAATAGTTATCACTATGTCAGTATCATAACAATGTACTTTGAAACTGAATGAGATTAATTGTTGCAACAACATACCATCAACTAATTAACATGATGGAATAGAATCCTAAAAGTAATTTTTTGTTGTATACTCTTTTCCGTGAAAGCAAAGAACTAGAAGAAAAACGAAACAAGAAGAATTTTTTGATTTTGGTAGCGATTACATATAAACATTCTTGAAATATTTTTTGTTCAAATGATTTTTGAAGAAAAAAATCCCTTAAAATCGAATCGAATTTTGCGTGTTAAAAGATCTTGACTGCGCGGTTCGTAGAATTTAATATTTTGATGTCATATAATTCTGTCTGACTGACTCTCTCTGGTTTAAAATGAATACAATACACAATATAATACGACACCACAAACTGGAAAGTTCACTTTCAATTGGCTACCACACGACAAGGCAAAAATATCACTGGCCCCATTCTTATGATGAGATTTTTTGAGTTTGAGTTTCCGAAAAATTCGTTTTGAAAAGTAAAGTAACGTAATCCATGTGTATACAAGCAGATAGTATGTGGAAGGATTCTTTCTGCTGCTGTCTCACTGTACACCATTTTTTACAATATACAAATTGCTTCGAAAATGTTTGCTTTTGGGACATTGTTGGTAGAATAATTTTCTTAAACTTCACTTTCACTGGACAATCTTTTTTTTCTAAATTTTAAGAACATGCTGGGAAAATTTTCTAATTTAATATTCCAATCCACCATAATTTTATTTTTCCTGTGGGCCTCATTTTCTTAAGCAGTGGAGAATGAAGGGAGGAATGTGCATTCCTTTTTCATCCCTTTTTAGGATACCGTTGTAATTTTATTTTTGAAAATTTCAATAGAAGTGTACCTTTAGATTTTAAAAAATTTTTTACATAATCATTTCATAAAAGTTAAAACTAAAATTTTCAAATGAAAATTCATCAAACTTATGGCTTTCATCATATTATATATATATCCATATCACCAATCTTTGCCAATCAACCATTTCGCAACAATTTTCTCCAAAGACGAAGGATACATACTTAACAACTGACATGAAAGCAAGGAATTTACTTTTCAGTGTGCGGGCGGGTGTGGAGATTTTACACAAAACCAAAAACAGTAAAACAATCATCAGGCCTTCAACGGTCTTTGTTTTTCTTATTATTGTGAAGTACGACAAAACACTTATATTTTTTTGGTCATTCTATTACAAGTAAAGAATTTCATATATCTCTTTTTTTCTTTCCTTAAATTGGCATATATATAATTTTTTTGTAATCATGTTATTCATGCTCATGCTGATTTTTCATACCTACCACGAGTTACTTTATTTTACCGGTAACACTAATCCAATAATTTGTAGAAGTACAATATAAAATAGCAAAAAATTCCTCTCAAAGGGATATACTATCTTTATATTAATCAATATCCTCATAAACTCCCATGTAGACCTTAGCTAGATTCTTAGGTAAAATCTTTCAAAAAAAATTTGGCTAATAAAAATTAATGTTTAGTGGTTGTTGTTTTTTACTTGAATATATTAGTTAATTATTTATTTATTAGTGTTGTTAGTGTAATTAATTATGTATACAAAAATGTAATATGTAGTACATATATAATTTATTTAATTTTTCGTCAATGCTTCTTTCAACGTGTGTTCTTCTCTGCGAAAACGAGAGTTCTCTCACAGTTATAGTGTTTATTAGTATTGCGACAAAAAGGACAACGACTTTCCTATTTATGTTTCCTTCCACCCTCTACAATTATATAACTTGTGTAAATACATATTAGTAGATAGATAACAACATTATTTTCAGTATTACATGTAAAATAGTTAAAATGGACACAGCTCTTCAGACCATCCAATGAAATATTAGAAGTTCACATTTTTTTCCTCTTATTGTTTCTCAGATATAAAACGGTTCCAGTAACGAAACACGCCTTCCTAAATCCACGCACATATTTTAATTTTTACAATATGGTTTAGTAAAACAGTAGTATTACGCACTTTATTTATTATTAATACTTTTTTCTCACTATTGATTGATAGGTCTTATCATTTATATTTAATTAGATTAGATTTTTATTTAGCTCATTTACATTAATGTTATTAATGCATAATATTGTGTAAAATTTAATATTGGCATCATCGATTATCATTATCATCATCGTCGTCATGTTTTAATAAGATTTTATTTTGTAAACACAGTATAAATACTCTAGATGTTTTTGTACAATTCTGGTTTTAAAAAATGGTTTGGTGTATTTCAAAATGACGGTTTTTTTTTTCATTTAAAATCACTTATAGAGATTTAGATGTTTTTGGCTTTAGTAGTTTCGCGAACTTGTTTTATACTCATTTTTTCACTAGTCAGTGTCTGTGTATGTGAGGACTTACATAATTTCCAAGCTTGAAAATGCCTTACCAAAAAACGTACGAAATTGTAGCAAAAGTGTGAGGGATTGACCATAGAACATACTTATATATCAATCCAGGAAATCTTAAGCTCGTTATCCAAACCTTCCCCCATGTGAATGCGAATAGACAATACAATCCTGTGGGAAAAATACGATACAAAATTAGGCCATGTCTCAAGGTGCCCCTGTAGAGAAAAAGGAAGACAGGTACCTAAGTATCGCTATTTCTTCAAGAGAGGCTGGCTTTCTCCATGCTCCTTTATCGGCAAACCAGCAGCGGCGGCCGAACCAATAGATTTCGATGAGCACGGCTGCTGTGACATAGCAGAAGTAGTCATAGACGTAGACGGAGTAGTAGTGAAAGCAACTTGCTCTGAGGCTGGATGAGCACTCACCTCTTCAGAAGAAAGAGCTATGGTGGTGCTGGTACTCGTAATAGCAGTGATTTGGCCTTCGCTTTGGCGAGATGATGGTTGAGGACCACGTTCGGAGATTACGGAGGTGACAGTGGATGCGATGCCCCCCACAGTGGCAATCCTCGTTTGAGACGGCGCTCCTCCTCCTCCTCCTACCGAGCTCAGGCTTGAAGAGACTACGGTAGTATGTCCACTGGAGCTGACGACAGTCGGCGTTTTTGAAATTTCAGAGAATGCTTTAGAACCACCACCATAACCTTTCGCCGTGAATTGGCGTACCAAGCTGAATTTCGAGAAGAATGACTTAGTGGACTGCTCATGAGAACTGGAGGATTTGACGGGGAAAGGAGCACTTTCTCTTCTTCGTTGACTTTCTGCAGCCGCAGCAGCAGCTGCTGCAGAGTCAGCAGAAGTAGCGGTGGTGGCTAAGCTGGTTTCGCATAAACTCGCTTGTCTTCTCACTGTCGTGGATTTCTTTCGGGAAAAGATGAGTTTGTGAAGCTCCCGTCTCTCTCCTGGACTCAGCCTTTCTTGTGCTGCTGCTGCAGAAGTTGAAGGTTGAGCTGAGGTTGACGGAGGTGAGGTGATCGTAGGTAGGATTCCTAAGCTAAGGCGTGGCTTCGAATAGAACGAACTCGTAGTTGGCAATTCGGATGGAGCAAGACTTTGTAGCTGGATTGTTCCCGATGACGGACGCGACACTGACGGAGGAGATAATGGATAGGATGAAACATTTCGTAAATCATCTACACTTCTCCCTTTTGCGGATTTACTATATACTTTACTACTACCTTTCATGATTTGTTGGCGTGATCCGGAAGCGACAGGAGCATGAGCATGAGCAGAAGATGAGGATGAAGTATCTACACTCATGGCTTTCACTATTGCTTTCACCTGACCTGATTTACTCTCCAGGATGGATTCCAACATGTCTAGTTCAGTTGGAGAGAGCTCTCCAGAATTCACTGCTTCCCTCATTTGAGTAATCTGCACTTGCAAATCCTTCACCTCCCCTATAACTTCCGGATTACTGTCTGCCCTCGTTCTCTGCTCCATTTTGTCCATTTCCTTCACGAGCATTTGCACTTCCCAGTTTTTATTTGTCAGTGCAGGCTCGTCATCCTCGGAAGTTTCGGATTCCTCATCTTCATCCTCCTCCTGAGATCCATCAGACTGCTCTCCCTCCTCGTCCTCATCATCTTCCAAAGCCACTGGCTCTTCTTTCAGACGCCGATGGACAATTTCCTGTACTTGATGCTTAGACTTGGAAGCCTTCGATCCTTTAAAGTCCTCCCCGCCAGAGGAGGAGGACTCATATTCAGTGGAAGTATTCCCCATATCCACGGCAACGCAGTCCTTGTCCAGATTCCGTGTTCCCAGGCTTCTCTCATTTGGAGGAGGGAGGGAGTCCCGATCCCGATGAAATTCCACCTGCCATGGGGCAGTACCAAACTCACTCATTTCAATTGTCTCTTCCTCGGAAATTTGTGCCCAGCTCGAGGAATGCTTTTGACTATCCCCATTACCCATATCCCTAGAGCGTTGCCTGTGCTGTTGTTGTTGCTGATTGAAATGCTCACCTGAACCGGATCTCTGTTCGAGGGCTCTTCTTGCCTCAATGCTACTACTTCGACTGTCTATCTCTGCTCGCTCGAACACTTCGTCGTCGTAGTCCTGCGCACTTATAACGGTGTCTATGGAATCCCCTCTACTGAACAAGTAAGACGTCTGCAGTTC
>JAHZNI010004090.1:0-14471 GCA_027744415.1 Seira ritae | reverse complement strand
CAGCTCGAGTGGAAGCCTGAACTAAAATGTGTATCACGATGACCTCCACCTTGCCCATGTACTCCAACTTCAGCCCGCTCCTTCTTTATTTTTTCGTCACTGTTCGCTCGCGAGACACTCTACTCTGTGCAGGTTACTATATTCCAATCTAGTGTTTAAACGTGTGATAAACGGTACAAGAGATTCTTTTTTTTCTCATCAAAAAACTGCTGCTGCTGTTGTTCGCGGCAGCAGCAGTAGTAGTTCAGTAACTTAATTTATATACATAAAATAACTACATACATGCATATAATAAGCTCCATACTATAAAAACAAACTGTGTATAATCTCTTTAAAAAAAATTTAACCAGAAAATATTTTTACCGTGAAGAATGTTTTTTTTTGTTTGTGCCTGACTATTTCCCCACGCAAGATTGATTAATTGTCTTGTGTCGACTTCGAAGTGCGTATGTAGTTTGGTAGTAGTATTTTCTAGTGGACAGTCTTCGAAATATTATTAGGGCTCCAGAAAGAATTCACACTACGAATACGAAGCAGTATATATTTTGTGGGGGACGCTGAAACAATTCTTTGCTTACAATTTTACATAATATTATTAGGCAACGTATAAATATGCATAGGTATGTATTAGATATGAAATATTTTGCCCGATGATAATATGATGATGATACATAATATTAAGTATGTAAACTGTTTTCGTAATTGCTTGTCGATGTCGTCGAGGAGGATTACATGAGGACAGGCGATTGCATTATTGTGTTAAGATGAAAACATGTAGGCCTTCAACTGTTTTTATTTGAAAACATACATATATTCTGCTACTGAGAGCTGAGATGATGAAGATTATCAAAGACTTCATTTCAATCACAAGATGAACAATGTTATTAATTACGTAACTATTTAGAGTTGTACACATAATTAATATTAATATGTAATTATGCTATAATTGCTGCACTGCTAAAAATATACATATTCCTCTGCTTCCTCTGTTTGCAGGTGCCGCTAGAACAACCATTAATACTTATGCTTGTACATATAGCAATAATAGTCTCGTCGCTTGATTTCCTGTAAGAAACACCACCTTCACCACAACCACCTACACCTGCATACCAACCAACCCTGTAGAAAAAAATATAATATACTTTTGCTTCTGTAATTATTTTTTAAAGAAATATCTGCAATCCTCTCCAATAATTGTATTTTCCACTGTTCTCTCCTCCTCTCATTCTGTCTATTCAAACCATAGTAATCCCAGCCCCCCGTATTCAATTATTAATTATTATTTATTAATTATTGATTTATTATATGCATCATCGTGAATTTATCATCTTAAAAAACGTATAGTAATTATAGTCTTTCAAAGCATTTTTAATTGTAGTCATGGAATTACTAGTTGTTCACCCGATATACATACATGCAACAGGCGTCGTCATCATCATTTTAAGAAAAGCTTATTTTGTGTTTAAGAAAACATTAAAACTACCTACTAAGTTAAGTACTACTACTACTAAATTAAGTTTAAAATATAATACCTCATTTTTCGTAGAAGAACCATCACCAAATATCCCGTGAAAGAACCTGAAATCAAATTTTAATTAGTATTGTCAATCGTAACAATTTTTTTGTCGTGTCCAGTATATAAAAAAAATTTACTTAATTACAATTCCTCCTCCTCATCCTCAAACGAAACTATCCAAAATGATTGTGTTAATAACACTAGTTTTACTATACAAATTCATTAATTAATTATTATGCTCAAGTTTTGAGAGAAAAGTTTTTTTAAGTGAAAGCACTCACTTTACTCACTCACTCACTCCAAAATCCCGAAACACAACACAGGTAAAAACAATAGTTACGTCAACTATATGTATAGATAGATAGATAGAATTAGAATTTTATTATAAAAAATAATAATTAGTTTTTTTTGATAGGAGAAACATGTTCTTTATTTTTGATTGCTACGCGATAAAAATATGCCACACACCACACATACACACACTCGTTATTATTATGAAATTAAGTGAAAGTATCAGTTTTTTCAGGTGAAGTTTTTGTCAGCTAATCCAAGCTAGACACTTAGTTCGGTTAGAATTAGTTTAGGTTTCATTAAAAGAAAGTTGATGATGCAGATGCAGATTTGCAAAGCCCACATATTATGCATACACACACACCGTTGAATTTTTCGTTAGGCATTATTAAATAACTCTAAAAGTTGTAATGCATTCTCTAGGTTTATTATAAACTATAAGGACTTCATCTCCATGCTTAAAAAATGAAACTTTAAGATAATAATTAATTCCTAACTAGGTTACTATACATACATACTACTCTCCATTATCTATTTAGCTGAGACGGAAGGTATGAAGAAATTGTTTGCAATCTCGTAACTTCATAAGACTGGAAAAAAAGTGTTTAATACAAAAGTCTACTTCTACGAATTGTCAAATTTTTTCCTGGAATTTTTTGTTTTTCGTAACATATTTAAAGAACGGAATAATTTTTGTTGTAAGGGTTACTAACTATCTAATCGAAAGATTAATATTAATACTTTAGCTTAAGGACTAAAACTAACGTGAAAACTTGTTATATTGTATTGTAGTCGTCGCCATCGTCATTGTTGTTAAATGAAAAAGAAGAAGAAGAAAAATATCAGTAATTGTTGTAGTTCTACATAATCTGTATATTGAAAAAAAAGAAACGTTGAAACTCTTTTTTAAAATTTTAAATCTTGAAACCAAACCATAAAAATAACTTGTAGGAAAAAAAAGAGGGAGGGAGAAGAAACTAAATATTTTTCTCTTCCTTTTTTTGGAAACTCGCGTCTGAAATTTTTACCATGCATCTCTCCTGTCCAAAATTTTAAGAAAATGTTAAGGTTTAACAGAAAAAACGGTCAATACAACAACTTCAACAAAGAAAAAAGATATACATGCATATAAATACATAGAGTTTTGTTCTTGTTGAATGAACATACATACATACATACATATATACATCCCGCAAGGGCAAATTTTACCTTTCACGAGAGACTATAAACATTCTAGTAAGTCAGAAACAATGTTGATTAGTAATTAAATTAGTAAATAAAAATAATAGATAGGTTGATATAGGCAAGGCAGGCTTCAGGCTAATTTTAGGTCAGATTCATAATATCCTACGCAATTTGATATTTTTCCCCTGAAAGCAATATTTATTTACTGTGGTAAATATGTCATTTCTGAAGTATTTTGTTTTTTGCCTTTAGATTTTTGCTCGACTCCTTAGGTGTGCTAAATAAGCTATTATGCAGAGGAATTTAGGATTAGATTAATTACGATGATGGAAACTGAAAAAGAATGTTTGCATTTACAATTTTTTTATAGATTTAGGCAATGTGTAAGGTGAAACTAGAGATGAATACTACTACATATTACGTTTCAGTGCTGTTTTGTTTTTTTCAGGAATCAAATACGTTTTATCATGTCAAAGTGTTTTTTGTTGTTGTTGTTATATATATTATGTAAGGAAAAATTTATTATTGTGTTCTTTGAGTGATATTTCCCACGATGATGATACTATTCTAAATGATCATTATTGTATTAATATTATGTAACAGAGATAAAGGAAAATGATATGATTATGATTACGTCAAATATTTACTATGCTTAAGAGAAATAATATGATCTTTCTCAGCAAATATAATATAGCTATAGGGAAAAAATAAATAGCGAGTGTGTGCTTCTTTTTATGTAAAACTGAGGCAGAGAAAGTGTGTGTGGCTGTATTGTATTGATTTTCAATTGTTTCTCCATTTCTTTCAATTAATTTATTTTTTATTTTTTGAGAGTGTGAAAGGAAGACGATGAGAGTGTGGAAGTGTGGAAAGTGAGAAAGAATTATACAGAGCTTTTTTCTCTGCAGAATTGAAATTTGGAATACGGAAACTCAGGACAAAAAAATACATTTTTTTCGGGAGGGACGATAAGATAATTTCAGGGAGAAAAGAGTTTTTTTTTCATTTGGAGAAATGCGTGGAAAACGTAATGTGTATTATGTATGTAAATTGTACAGGAACATTTTATGCTTAAAAAAGGAAAAAAAATATTTAAAAAAATATATGTATGTATTAGAATTTTTAGGGAAACAAAATGAAATACATCAAAATGAGGAGGCTGGATAAAAACATTAAAAACTGTAGCAATAGAGGAAAAAAAGGAAAGGTGTTGATAGTGCATAAAAGTAATTAGTTAATTAATAATAGTGAAACTTGATATATGCATTGCATACATATATACCTATGTACTATCTGTACTACTTTTAAGATTACAGTCATGTCATGTCAATTGTCAATAAGAAACCGTGTAACTTAACCGAACGATGCTATACGATATTTGAGAAATATAGGATTAGGAAACTTAATTAATTTTTTGAGTAGTTCTAGGGAAGGAAACAACAATGTCCGGTAAAAATTAATTTATAATTCCTAAAAATGCATTTTTTTCTTCTATTGCCCAAGTAACAAATATATGTACCCGAGGGATGCTAAAACTAGAGAAGTGAATAGAAAAAATTAATTTCTTTTCGATATTCACTACCTTTGCCTTTAAATGATCATGAATCATGATCATGAGCAACCTTAATTTATGTAGATCAGCTCCCGTTAGTTATCGCGTCAAAGTCACTACTACATACTACTCATGCATCGCCCTACACTTAAATAGGCTTAGAAAAAAACTTTTTTTTTCGTTGAAGCAACTTAAGCTAGTTTATGGAAAGGGAAGGAGGAGAAAATGAATCAAGGAATCTTACTAATCAATAACTAATGATTGAGTAACAGTAATGTAGTAATAATTAATTAAGTAATTAATTTTAATAACTGAAACAAAGGGGACAAATAATGAGTAAACCATATTGTAACGTAAAACGCTTGAATCTTGGTATCATGTGAAGACGTTATGATAAAGAAAAAAAAATTTGATAAGTGAAAAAATAATAATAATTTAGCTCTAGTGTAAAGTAAATAACGACTCTACCCACTACATACATACATACATGCTGCGTGCAGTAAAGAAATAAAAGTAATAAGAAAGTAAACTATGGTAACTACAGAACTACATTTAGAGAACGGACAGAAAAAAAATTAAGGAGTGACGAGGAAGAAATAACTATTTAACTTAATTCTACTACTACTTTTACCTACCTGCCTAATTAATTCGTAGGGAGGGGAGGGGGGAAATAAGGAACTCGTGCATCATCAACATTATCATCATCCTCACTTCTATCTACAATATTGTAATGTACTACACGCGATGGTATAAAGAACGTAAACAAAGAAACTTCATATTTACATATGATATGACATACATAATATATTATAAAAGATATACAAATTATTATTATGTTATATTATGTTATGTATGAATTTTTCTCATTCTCTGTTTTAGAGTTCGTTGTATTGTAGGAATCCATAATATTCATTCGTAAGTACAAGAGAGCTATCAAATATAAACTTGAGGAAACTCTGAGATGCATCATTAATTACAATTACTACTACATATAGATAGAAATCAAATGAAACTTAATTAAAGTAAGGCAATTTTTTTTGTTAGTGAAAACGATAGGGAAAAAACCAGGAACTGTTAAAACTGTTTTTAAAACAATAATACTTTTAAGCTTATACGTCATTCTCTAAGAAGAGGAGGAAATGAACTATGCAACTTCAACTTTTCAATATTATTATGCATACATACATGTGTAGTTTAGAAAGAAACTGTAGTAGGAATTACTATTGCGAAATTACAAAATATATTATGGGACAATGGAAGGATGCCTAAAGAAGTTTTCTGCATGCATAGTTTTTTTTTTGCCTAAATGCATAGATTACTTGTCAACTCAGTCACCTCCTTAAATCCTGAACTTTGAAGGAAAATGCAAACTGAATGAAAACAGATGGAACTTCCAAAAAAAAATTAAGTGGTATTCTATGCGAATTATTTTCTCTTTGGAAGGCGTAAAATATTATTGTGAATCATTATTTGTGCGAAGGAGTGAGTAAAATGCATTGTATTAGGAATTAGATAGGATGTATAGGATGCTTAACTACATGATCCTGAACGGTTATTTTTCAAAAGCTTTAAAGTACCGTATTATCTTATTGTTTTTCAATTCGCACGCACTGATTGATTGATTCACCGAAGAAATTAAACAGTAAACATTTATTTGTTTTAATGGAGGGAAAACCAAGAAGTCCTCCTCCTTCTCGTCCTCCAGACTTGTTTGCAACCTGAAGACAAAAAAGAATTCTTTAAACTGGTCAGTCTCTTTCTTGCCTTGAACATTGAAGTAGGTCGTAAGAGAAAAAAATAAATACGTACGTACATACATATTTACCTACAAATGTAACGTGTAGCAATTCATTTAACTGTTAATTCTATTGAAATTACTAGAGAGAGAATTATCTACTTCAGTTCATTTCGCGACAAAAAAATTATAAATCTCTCAACTTGTTTCTCTCATTCACCAAATCCTCCATTCTAATGAAACGTGGAAAACTGGACGAATTTAGCTAAAGCAGCGAACAACTAAGTATTGATACTTCTACTACTACTACTACTACTACTGCGTATTCTTTGTAACAATGATATATCAATACACATATTATTATGCATTTCTAAGGATCCGTTAAAAACAGTAGCGGGGATGATGATTGATATTGATGATGATGATGATATGAAATGAACAAAAAATGAATTTTTTTTCCCAAATAATTTCCTCTAATTTTTGTTCCCCCTCCTTTAATTTACAACTAAAAAGTAGGTAGTGGGTAGCAAATATGTACAATTTTTTTATAGGAAACTAACTATACTACACTATTACAGCGTATGCAAATTTTTCTTTAGGAAGAGAAACTACTGTGTACTTACTGACGTTGTGCCACCCGAATGATGATAATCCTCGTTTGAATATTATTAATGTAATACGTATGAAATCATTATACAAACTACTACTACTACACATGCATCTTTACTCTGGACAATGGCAATATATATGCTTAAAATAACGTTTTTTTCGTACTAGACCTACATATTATGTAATACAACCAAAATATATATAGTAACTAAAAAACAATAATTGAAAAGCTATAAAAATTGCTAACTTTAAAAAAACAGTGCTAGGCAAGAAAAGAAAGTATTTATAAGAACGCTATAATGTTTCCTTTAAATTTGTGCATAGTCCCCTGCTCTTCCTGCTTTGTTAAGTAAGGTTAGTGAAAAATTACATGATGATGATAAATTGGTCTAGTGGATTTGTAAAAAAAGGATTTTTTTTGCTGTACAAAATATTTTTATGATTGCTCTCAAGAAAATGCATGCAGTGTAACTATACATTATAAATTTTAAAACTATTTCTCCTATCCTATGCAATAATTTCATGGTGGCTATGAAATGAACACAATTTTTTTGCAACAAAAAAATTATCGCGAATTTGTACTTTGCGAGAGAAAAAAAACTGGTATTGTATTTATAAAGCTATTGTAATCCTTAACTCCTTCGCTTGCATATTATTTTTTACCCCTTTCTTAATTTCATTTGTGAGGAAATAATATATTCTGAGAAATATATTGTGCTTTGCTTGGCTTGGAAGGAACTTGGTTAACTTAAATAAATAAAAAGAATATTAATTTACATAGATGCCAAATATACATATTTGCAATTCTACTGCTTTTAAAATTCCTTTGATTACAGCACAGCTGCACTATGTATATCGCTCGCTCTATCTAAGAAAGTAAGACGCTATTTGACACTTTGCAAACGATGCAATCTATAAAGCTTATGCAATAACGAATATAAGAATAATATTGTGTAATCTTGCTTTACTAAAAAAATAAGTTCAACTTTGGAACTATGCATTAATTACCTATAGTTACGTTAACGAACGACATATACTTAAAAAAAATAACCGAAACCAGGACAACACTCTTATTGCCTTGCATTAATTATTATTATTATTCTTATTGCTGCTGCCCAATTTTTTAAGAAGAGAAGAAAACCTGATAAGCTGCGTTGTTCTAGACTGAGCTACTTTCACTCTGTCTCCATAATATTTTTCAGTTTAGATTTTTATTTCTGTTTTGGAAGCTCAGTAGGAAAACAAGAGGAACTATAGTGGGAAAAAGACACATTTTTACTTAAAGATTGAAAGAAAAACATATTTTCCAATACATACATACTTACACACTGCTCATTTTTTGCCAATGAAAGAAAGAAAAAAATATGTACTAGAATCGCGCGTTTTCCTTTTCTCCGACGACGAAGCAGTTTTCAACAGCGTAAGAGAACATGACATGCATAAACAAAATAATATACGTACTTTGCATACGAATTTATAGGTACATATTAATATGTAATAAGATTGTTACTGTTATAATATCGTCTTTGGTGGTAAAGTATCCTTAGGGGTCATTCATGAAGGATGTGGCGCTGGAATGAACAAATAATCTAAAAAGAGCCATGTCAATCTCAAGAATTTATAATGTGTATCCTCTTCCTCAGAAGGGAGTATATTCGGTCATGTCAAGTTTCTCATTCCCTTCTTACCGTGCCACAAAGTTTTTGAATGGCCCCTAAATTTAAAAAAATAAGAAAACGAAGCATTTTATATGAACACATATACCTACTGAAAAAATAATACGAAACCGAGTATGCCTTTTTGTTTCCTTGAGAATATTATGCAATTGATAAAATGTGTAAGTATTTCCGAAAAGAAAAAAAACGCGCCTCAAGTCAAGTCCCGCATTCCGCAGCTACAGCTACATGTAGTGATCTTGTTCAGTCAAGTGAAAAATACATCTCACTTTTAATTCTATCAATAATCCTTCATTGTAGAAGCAAGCAATAATAATTTTCAAGGACAGAAAAAAACATATGCAAATGCCTCACGTTAGCTACAGTAGTGAAAATTCGAAGGTTGGGATCTTACATTCACATTCAAATGATAGGCCACTTTCACTGATTGTCAGTGTCACTTTTAAGATTTCCCATTCCATGACACCGACCCGCTAGCTAAGTAGATATACATAATGCACTAGCGAGGAATGATAGGAAAATGAAACATTCGCTGTGAACGTGCCCAGTCGTGAATTTTTTTTTTGAAAAATCATGAGTAACTTTCTCCCTGAAAATACCTAATTCTTTTATGTTTTCTGTTCTTTGTAACAAAAATCATTAGCTTATCAATCATCATTGATCACATCATCGTATCGTCTTCGTAGGATATCACAGAAAATCGGCTATTCCCCTCATCCCCCCGAAAGATCAATATTTGTCTATTGTACCTGCAATCTGCAACGAGCAAAAATAAAGCCAGCGTGAATTACATATTCTCTTCATAATTTTTTCCCAAGCCAAGCCAATTAAGTCAAGAAGCTTTTTCTTTTCAAGCAATCCAAAAGAAAGCAGATTAGGTGTATTTATCATTTTTTAAAAATTTTACATGCTTTTTTCTCCGCTAGTCTTTCTCTTTAAACATGAATTAAACATTTTTGTAGTCTGAGTAAATGGTTCAATTTAATATTTTGTCAAGAAAGGAAGCCAGTGAAAAATTTTGTTGTTGATCTTTTTAATCTCATTTAATTAATTATTGCTGTTGTTTGTCATTTTCTCTATCATAATTTAATTAATTTTTACAAGTGTAAAAAAATCTGTGGCCAAAGGTATTGAAAATCAAATCACTCAAGAAAGAAACAAAAACATTATTAGTATTTCCACTAGTTCCTTCTTCCGCGAGACTTGAAATGAAACTTAGAAACTTAGAATTTCAGAAAAAAGTAGGTTAAATAATAGCAAAAACTATATAGTTAAATTAGGATGTTTTGAATTATCATAATCATTTCATATTTGTTTTAAAATAGTCACACGTGATGATGGTGAAACGTATGAAAAATTTTTCACAATTTTCCTCTATTTCAAAACAAAATCAAATGCTTTTTGCTTTTACGGAATGCATTTCTGCTTTTATTAATGTTCAGTATGTATTATGCTTATCAAAAATTTTATCTACTAAGTAATCTACTACAACTCTACACATAAACTTAATTAAATATTTCCTGGAGGTATTTTGCAATTGAAGCTTTCATTATATATTTTTCAAAGGAAGAAACGGAATGTGTTAACCAGAATTTTTTCATTCAATTTTCAAACTGAATTTTTTTCTCTCTTATTTTTTTCTCCAGAGTAAAATAATCCATAACAAGCCATCACGATCACTACGTAATATTTTAAATGACTTTTTATTTACCTTACTCTACTCAGCCATCTTTAATTTTGTTTTCATCATGAAAAAAATATTAATTCCTGAAACTAATTTCTCATTTTTGTTGTTATTATTGTTGTTGTTATTGTAAGATAAAATATATGGATAAATAGCATAATTTATTAATTAAGAGCAGTTTTTTTGGTTATACTATAGATTATTCTCTTTTTTGTAGAAATATATCAACAGAGAAGAATATTAAAAAAAATCGAAAAAATTTCCAAAAACTACAATGGATACAAAAAAAGCGAAACAGAGATAAGGAGAGAGATCGATGCTAGGCATAAAAAAACTGATAGTACTAAACTAAAAAAATGTATCATCATCATCACTAGCTTACATAAGATATACATATTATATTACATTATATTCAAAAAAACGTTAAGATTGAGAAACCAAGTACGTAATACATAAAATACGACATACATATACACTACAAGTTTAAATTTCATCCTTTCAATATTTTTTTCTGTAAATATATAATAATTAATATAGCAATTATTAATTAATTAATTAATTAATGGAAGGAAAACGTATATAGTGTTAGTACTTTACTTTTAAGCATGTAATCTATTGTGTAGGTAGGTAAATATGTATATTAAATAATATACTATAGCAAACGCTTTATGAAATAAGAAGACAAAGAAGAAAAAAATTATAAAGAAAAAAAAACAATGAAAAAACTGTAAAATGTACATGATGACCCATAAAAAATACATACATACATACATACGTTGTTTCAAGTTTGACTGTGTAGATTGTAAAGGAAACATAATAATAATTAATGATTAAAACGTTTAGTTATTATGTTTATGTGCTATCCAGCAAGCGACGGCAACGGATTTATAAGGAGATGAGATTGCGTTTAAATAAAAACTTTAATTGTAATTATAATATTTAAACCTATATTATGCATTCGTTGGATTGGATTTACTTATTGCCTGGAGTTTATTTTCATTTCATAAATTCTGATATCTGGTCTTTAAGTCCGCATATGTATATGTATTTTCATGAAAATTCCTATAGCTTAGTTTGAAGCGTCAGTAATCAGTTGCAATACTGATGAGTCATGCCATGTCATGAGACATGACACTACCCGCGATTGGCGGTTTGATTTTCAAAATCGGGAAGATCACGAGTAACTCGTACAAATCTCTATGGGTACATTATGCTGCTGAGTGAGACCTGCAACAATGCATCTGCACTCTCCACCTAGAAAAGTAGAAAGCGTCCTCGATTCAAATCCATGTTTATTCCTGTTCATTTGAGAAACTCTGGGATGTCTTAAATCTTAAAGAATTAAAGGAGTTGCTGAATGGTAAAAGGATAAAAACAAACTTTCCAAAGATGTTCTATGTCAATAATCCTGGATGGATGTAAATGAGAGGGTGAGCTAAACGAGGGAATGTGTTCAAATGAGGAGCTGAGTTTTTATTCAAATGCCAAATGTTGTATCAGATCTAATCTAGGTAAATCTTATCCATACTTGAAATATTTTTCTCTTTCCGTTTCACGCAATAAATGCTATTATATGTCCCTTTTCGTGGTTTCGACCAGAGCGCGTCTTATTATATGGTTTCCCGAGTACCTAAACTGCATTAATCTAATGTTTCATTTGAAGAAGATGGATTGCCTCCCGAATCCGAATTAAATGCGTCTTTTCACGGTGTGGACATTTAAATAATGTGAGTATGAAGATGCATGAAATTACTCGAAGCATAAAAGCACTCGAAGAAGTACTTTAGCTTAGTTTAAACCTTATTATTATTTATTAGAAAAAAAAGCTTGTTTCAAAGAAGCGTGCAAGAAAGGAAATGAAGATCGAGTACTTGTTGATAACAACACTATTCAAATTATTATAATGATGTATAATGAATTTCATGAAATGTGATAAAAGTTGATGAAGATGAGACTACTTTGCATTGCAGAGCATTGGCTTCACATTGGTATTGTACGGGGACTTTTTTAAATGCTTCTTTTCACTGTCGTCGTGATCAAGAGGACGGCGTAATAATCTCTTCCTCTTATTGTAAGTTAGAGCTTTTCCAAAAGCAATTAGTAAAGTGCAAATAAAGTGAAATCAATAAGAAATCATCAATCATAGCCTTTTCAAAATTAACGATACATTAATTCCAGTGAACTCTCTGAATTTGGTATTCGCCCAGGTAATAAAGCATTTAAAAAACACAAATATTTATGCATTTGAAGGCTTTCCAAAAATGTTTTCAGATCAATAAAACAATTACTTATATTAGAGTAAATTTTCAAATCTCTTGTTATTGTTCCTATTTGCAGAATGCAGGGTCAGGGGCAATCCCCCGCAAGTCAACCTCAGCGATCTGGCTATGGAACTGGAAGTGGGATGACCATCTACTCAGCCGGCCCTGCCGCTTGCTACACCTCCCATTTCTACCAGCCTGGGACTTACAATGTGAACATGAACTTTGGAGTGCGCTCAACATCAACTCCAGGTCAAACTGGTTTGGGATCCCCTCGTGCACAGATCAGGTTCGAATTGAACTTTCAATCAATGCAAAATGTGAACATCATCCAAAATTTCTTTTCCCTTTTGCAACTGCACACGTTTCCTTTCTTTGCCATTTAGTGCTCCTGCGGCTCCAGTTCCTGGGGAGTTCAAGCAGCCACCTCCACCTTCTTCCATGCCTCCCTCCTCTCAGACAGCTCCAGGTTCTCCAACGAGTCTTCCTCGTCAGTCACCATGAGAGTTGATTTGATTTTCTTTCATCATTATTAAACTAAAGAAGTGTAATCCACTGTCCGCCTGGAAATAAATTTTTTTGCAAAAACAATTATTAAGTTTTCAATCCTACTCTTTCTTTTTTATTTTTTCAGCAAATTCAAGGCTGGCTATCATTTCCCATTTCCAAAGGTGGACGATTTAGAGTTTCAATCGCGTACTTATCATACTGGAAAATGGAAAACATTATTTAGTCCCAATTTCATATGAATTATTATTTATCTAGATCAGGTTTCGTGTAAGAATTTTGCAGATTTACAGGAGTATATATACTTCACAACACCGCCGCAACATATTGCATAATCTAAAATACCTTGACCTATGGCATGGCATGACACGGCATGGAAGATCTTGCAGAAAATAGGGAAACATCTACTATGCATCTTCTGTATTCTGTATTATCAACAAAAATATCATATTCCTCTCATTTCAATTTCACTCGGATGGGAATACAAGTTTTTGTCATGATTCATTATAAAAGATAATGTTCATAGTGTAGCTGGGCTAAATTTGCTATTACCTAATGCCTACTAATGCTCAATGCAATTTTTTGCTCTTCGTTAAAATGTGTACATGTAGTTTCCAGTTATTCAAAATTTACATTAATTGCTCGTGATGAATTCTCATGATAAAAAAACTATATACCTGCAAAATATTATGCTCATGGCTCAAAATGTTCATGCCTCTGCTCGATCCTGAACCTGAATTTTAATGTTTTTTATCTTCCAATGTGCAATAATATATACCCACGTGCTTCATGCCTGCTGTCCATTTTCCCTTCTCTTCCAGTGATTTTCCATTTAAATGTTTGTTTTTAAATTTCAAACACTATACCTAGTTTAAAGGGAGGAAGTAAAATATGTACATGAGAAAAGAAATGTGGGAAACTATATATCTTTTTAACGTGGTCGTGTGAATCTCTCGTAAACGGCTATTTCATGTTCAGCTGAACTCGTACGTATCTACCCATAATAAAAATATGAGTATATTATGTATGTATAGCTTATTATGATTATAATAATAACTGTTTCTATTTAAAGACTCTTCTTAAATATAATCTACTTTATTTTGATGCAGAGTCAGCAAATGTCACAACCACATGAACCGGTTCATAATAATGATTGTAATTTGCTATGCTACTGGCTGGAATTAGTGGTGACGCTCCTTTAAATGTGGTGTGGTGTGGTGTGATAGCCGATGAGTGGCGTGGACTGGGTTTCAACAGGAGCGAGAGCGAATCCAAAAACATGTCCATTATGCTCCGGAGTTTGGAAACCTGTTCCAGCTTTGCACGCACATCTTTTCTCGCAGAGAGGATCATCACATCATGATGTTATCATTATCAAATTAATAAATATCCCTATACCTGCATCATATTATCTAGTCCATCTGCAGAGCAGAGTTACTAGCGTGATCGTGATAA
>JAHZNI010004089.1:0-10448 GCA_027744415.1 Seira ritae | reverse complement strand
ACGGATGTAGATTTAAATGTAGGGAAAGTGAAAAGTGAGAGCAAAAATGTCGATAGATGTTAGCGAACTTCATGCTAGAGAATGAGAACTCAAACACAGGAGAAACGGTTATTGTGACAAAAGCAAACACATAAATTATTAAATAGTGCAAATATCGACACATTAAGTATATTGAGATCCTTGCTTGGACTGTGAACTTTTCCAAATTATGAAAACTTTCTCGTTCTGAATTTAGGTCAACCCATGACTTGGTGACTGTGGATGGGAATCTCTATGCAATCGGAGGTACGTATATATATAACACTTTTGAGAAACTCCCGGCAACTTGCCAGCAAAGTTTTACCAGCGAAAAGTTGATTGTAGATCCATTTCATCATACTCCTTCCTTCGCAATTTCACTGCTTCCTTTTGCTGACCATTGTCATAATGATTGTTCGGTTTTTTTGCTCCATCGTCCTAACCTTTGCTTTCTTTTTATGCATTATTGGGAAATATTATGTAGCACAACAGATTTCCTTATTTTCTCGAGTTTTCCCTGACATTTTCATATATTGCTGTTAAATGCTAATACTAAAACTGGATTTTACGTTTTCAGGCAATGACGGTTCATCTTCTTTAAGCACCGTGGAAAGGTAAATTACTCTATTCAAACGTCAAGAGAGAGTTCTTCAATTACCTGTAAAGGTTAATCAGATTCGGTGATCCATTTCAAGAAAAAATGTTGTCTGATTTGAACTTTCTTCATTTCAGATATGACTACCGTCTAAACAAATGGAGTCTAGTGAGTGCTATGCTGACTCGAAGGAGTAGCTTGGGCTGCGCTGTGCTGGATTGCTTACCCATAGATCGTATAGCGAGACCATGTTGACCCTTTTAGGGACTTCAATTTTTATCATATTCGAGACTTAAGAATTCCAAGCAAGTAATGATCAGAACGACATTATAGACACTCTTCTCCACAATGCAATTATGATTGAGACTCTAGACACTTTGTAAAGTGCACTATGTAGTATGTAGCGCTTGATGTGTGAAAAGAACTAGACTTATTCGAGATAATATGAACTATGATGATGACTATTATGCATCCAAAATAATCAAGACATGGCACTTATTTCGTCACAAATTGAATTGCCCGTAATGTTTTCATTACCCCGTTAATTGAAATGCTATCGTTTCCATTTGAGTTATGTATTAATACTTCCACAAGACATACATATATCATGTCCTTGGCTGCCATTTAATGTTTAAAGTACACGTAATATATAATATGTAATTCAAATAAATATAATTGCAATATCTCTCCTGTGAAGAAAATGCTGATACGTCCTATTCTTAAGCAAACATGTTGAAGGAACTTGGTGTAGCTGTAACGGAAGACTTGATTTTTACAACAGAAAAAAGAAAATCTGTATTTTGCAAAAGGAAGAATGGAAAAGGTTCGGTAAGACAATGTATATTTTGTACGTTGAGAGCGCAAGCTACTTTTGTAATAAAAACGGGATTTTAGCGATTTAGACTGGCGGAAAAAGCGAAGATTGTGCAACAGATTTGAAACATGCAAGATTCTCGTTTGGTGAAAGCAAGAAGCTTTTATAATAATTTTGATTTGATGTCTATGCCTTTTATGGGTTGAGGAATGTGTAGGCAAATGAACCTTTCAACACAACATTGCATGAGATTTTAGAAAAGGCAGATTGCTGAAGTGCGAGTGATGTTTGTTTAGGATTCATGATATAATATTCAATCCGTAAGTAAACTTGGGCTTTCGCACATTCCAACAAATGACAATTACATAATTGCACCTAGTGAATGATGGCTTCCTCCTCAGCATGGAAAAATATTTTATTTGCCTTTATTTTTTCTAATCATACTGTGCAAAAATATGTAGCCTTAAATAATTTTGCTACATACGCTCCTAGTACAATTAGATTAGTTGATTTGTAAATAATATTTTAGCAATTATTATATTTGAATAATTATTATTCTTTTGTAAGATCAGATAACATAAAATGAAGTTCAGGTTACCCCGTTGCATATCTTTTGTACTTATGTATTAAATAAGAGTTCTAAAATTTCAAGAAAAAATACTGAAAGGGATCCTTTGAATTTGAAAGATCGAAGGCCCATTAAAGTAACTGTGAATTTTATGGCAGGGGGATTTTGGAATTCCGAAATTTAGAAATGAAACGCTAGCAATTAGACGATTATTTCTATTTCAAGAATAATAGGTAGTAGTCGAATTAAGCTTAAGTTTTCTAAAATAAAAGTTGATGGCAAATGAAGTACATAACTATTCATGCTGGTTCCATTACGGTTATTTTATATAAGGTACAGACAGGTACAATTAATGAGCCTTAACTGAGGCCAATATGTAAACAAGAACGTCCTAAACACCGCGTCATATTATGCCAAGTCTGCCTGATTGTGCAAAACCATCTAAGAGAAAAATATCCAGGAGCGACAAAAGGCGAAGTGAAAAAACACACGCAACACTGCCTACAACCAATTTCAAATGAAGACCAAAGACCTAATTTTTAACTCAAAATATTTTAGAGTTCTTCACTGCCATCTCAAAGGTAGCTTTCCTGGATCTACATAAGTACAACTTTCAAGACCTAACAAGTAAATACGAAGTAATGATACTGTTACAGACAGCAGTTTTGTAGATGAAACTTCAGGCAAAACTATTTAGGACCTAATATGATGTAATGAAATATTAATAAGTGATCGTTTTAAACATGTTTGAATAAATTATAGAAACTTGTCCGCTCATTTATTTTATTGGAATTATGTATTAAACTGACATGACTCATTCATCAAAAAAGTTGCATACAAAGTAATGACTACTAAATTACTTGACTCGGTACATATACACATATTATCTACTCATCTCAGTCAACTGGAACACTAGTGCGGACTTAATAGGACAATAGGGAAAACTGTTTCATTGAAATTTACTACTTGCAAAAGTACTATAGAAGATTTGTCTTAGCTGTTCTACAAAAGTTAAAGTTGTCTTCACCTCAGGTTCGGGCACTGGTTCCCGGTGGGGGTGATCGTGGTATCAAAAATTCTTGTTCTTCTTTTTGTCCAGTTTCTCCAAAGGCTCGTCAAATTCTTTGTCCGCCAGATTCAGCATCAAGGAACTTCCATTCAAGTAAAGTTTGTTCTGAGACTGTGAAATTGTCCTTGCGATTCCCTGGGCCGCCCGGATTTTTCTCAATTTGAGATAACCTGGATTTTGACCAATCGCATCTCCCAAGTAAACATCGCATTCAACTCATTAAGGAAAATATCATATTTTTTCGAAAATTGTGGATCACAAATACACATAAAAATCAAATGACGAAAGCGACGAATAATATGTTGCAAACAATCAGATTACTAAAGCAGCCCATCAGAACCCGTAACCCTCCTTTCAGTTACATGCCCGCAATTCAGACGAATATGAAAGAACCATAAAAGTCCGAACCACTGGGCAAATGTTCCACTGCATTTACAATGATAAACTATTATTCTCAAGTTCATCATCAAGATTTACAGTGGGGAGAGCCCAGATAATCAGTATTTTGCCTATTGTCATCATTTGTAGTTGCAACATTCATTCATTACGCAAGCATGTATTACCAACTTGGTCCATTGTTTCGTTCCTGTAAAAAAATAACGTATTAAATGGTGTATGAAAAAGGATATCATTTTTGCTGCTTCAGCTTCTCCCTCCGCATGAACAATCTTCTGCTGCTTCTCTTGAATTGCTCGATCGACTACGAAGGCGGCACGCTGAGCCTCTTGCTGGGCAACCTGTTTTGCTTCAACAGCCGCAGTGTACTCTTTTCCAAAACTCAGTTCAGTGATGGAAACGTCGTCTAAAATAATGTTAAAATCTTTAGCACGTTCAGTCAGCTCGCGGCGAATTAACAAGGACACCTACAGATTACGAATGAAGATTCTTATTAACGCAAGAGCGTTTGCAACATTTAACCATATAAAAAATAATTTCGGACCTGCTGACGCTGCGTGATCAGTTGAGAAGCATTGAATTTAGCAACGACGCTCTTAAGAACCTCGTTCACAATAGACGGCAGAACCTTCTCGTCATAATCGAGTCCTAGCTGACGATAGATAAGCGGAAGACTGTAAGCGTCAGGTCTAGAAAGGACACGAAGCGAAATGTTGACCATTTGTAAGTCTTTGCTTCCAGTAGGAGATGAAATCTTTCTAGGCCGCGAACGAATATCGTAAATGATGGGGTACTGGAACCAGGGAACTCTGAAGTGGAGACCTTCGGTGTAAATGTCATTTTGAATACCTCCAATCCTACTAAATATTATGGCACGCTGACCTCCTTCAACTATGGTCAGGAACACAAAAAAAAACAAATGTTTTGACTACAAATTATTAAATTATCTACATATACATACATACCACCTTAAAAATACGATGATCAAAATTATCTTACCCGTATACATCGATTGGTTGATCCCATAAGCCGCAGCACCAGCGGCTGCTAGTAATTTTAAACCTAGACTCAATCCTCTCGGATTCTTTCCGAGCCTGCCAGCCAAATCATTCAGTTTGCTTTGGGCCATCTTTGTAAGCTGAAAATGATAAATAACTTGAGGTTAGCTGATTAATTGGCACAGGAATCAAATGATGATATTTGGAAATAGTGAATATTAAATTAAATGATCATTGCAAAGACAAGGACGATTGAATTCTTAAAAGTCAAACAATGCGATGACTGTTTACAAACAACCGAAGTAATAAGAACTAGAAGTTCTCGTTCTCACCTTTGCTTGGGTCGAGTTGATCAGAAATTTTTATAATGTCGAACTTAAACTAGTAAATTAAATTAATAACAACTTGAGGCTTTGTTTCCTCCCTTTGAATGAAGAAACTATAATATTTCAAGTTAGTAATCAATTTCACGTTGTATACAAAACTGATGCAATACTTAGTATGACTTCGTTAATGTAAAACCACGTTTTAGGGAATGAGCTACTACCTTTTTGGTTGGGTACACATTTTTATGTAATCAACCTTTTTTTGTGTAAGATCTTAGCCGGATTTCAATTCCCCGCTTGAAGATCTCAGCACAATACATCTCATGTAGCACCACTCACCTCCTATTGGTGCATTGGCTGAGAGCATAGGGCTCATTCAGGAATTGCCAAACTTACTCGAGAACGAACCCGAGCCGAAGCCGTGCCTGAGCCACAGCATAATAGCAGCGCAACTACTATATACTAGATTTGATTTAACGCAAACATGACGAATATTATTATGAACGGCCCTTGTTCTCCTGTGCATAATCATGCAGTGCAGAATACAGAGAAGCCGAATAGCCGCAGCCGATAAATAATATATGGGCAGTATATAGCTTACAAGTTACAAAACATAAAAAAATAGGCAGACATAGGCATAATAGGGATAGGGAATACTAGGGAATATAAGAAAGCATTGATTTCGTATTGCAAGCAGAAGAAAGTAGAGCAATAATATGAAAACAATGCATTCTAGATATATGATATTGATATCATGCAATGCATGTTTTTTATACGACTTGATAGTAGTTGATAGTTATATGTTTACGTCTTGTCCATTGCATTTAATAGCACAATATACGGCCAGGTAAGACGAACGTATTTTGTCTCTTGAAAAAAATACGAAAACAAATGAATCAGGAATTATTACAATTTAATTAAATTACTGTAAATCGTTTAATATTTTAAAACGCCAGAGACCGACTACTGAAACAGGTTATCAGTGAGAGTTTATAAGTTGGAGGAGTCCTGCGACTCCTCCTCTTCCTCTTTAAAGAACTGGAAATACAGTTTTTAAGTTTACCCAGTGTCCACCACCGCAACCGTAATTCTTCAACTCCAGGAAGATTTAAGGAGTATTCCAACTGCTCAATTTCATTGTGGATTAGTTGTGTGATAATCAACATTATTATAGACCTTTCAAAAGGATTTTAATACGGAAAAGTGAAACGTTCGAAAAAAGCACTCAAGGTATTGCTTGTTGGAACGTTCAAACTGAGATTCTAAATTACGTAGAACAGAAGTTAGTAGTTATTCGAATAAACTGTAACGAGGAACAAACAGGATGTCGGCGCCGCGTATGACGAGAGATGGTGAGTTGGAAAGCTGAAAGCTCTTTTCAAACATCAAATGTCAAACTTGAAAATGCAAGTTTAGTTAAGACGAATTACTGTATTTGTATTTTAATTGCTGTATTTTAATTTGTAGAAATTGAGGCACATGCCCAGGATGTTCAGTCCAAGAAAAAGGCTAGTGTGGACGTGCCAGATTCCGAAAAAATCGGTTTCGGGGAGACCGGAAAGTTTGATACCGACATCTACGGATACAAAAACAAATTTGAAGGGTATTTTGACTCCATCGCTCCCAACGAAGAAGTTGAGGTATATCTTAATTTATACCATGTATAAATCACGAAAAACTGAAGGTTTGAACTATGAACCTAAGTTTTGTATGATTTTTTAAATTTTAGGACGACGAGTACGATTCTAATGCTCTGCAAGGACAAGGAGGACGAGCCCGCACCAACTATACAGCTCCATTGTCGGTTTTAAATGATATACCACAGGTAACTTGTTATTATACTAACTGTCTTGAACTTCTGGCTTTGTAGAATTGAATTCTGGATGGGAAATTGTGCGATGAAACTTAAAAGCTTGTTTTTTTTATTGATTTCAGGCGGAGAAAGATCATGATCCTTTCGCTGAGCACAAAAGGCCCACCATCGCAGATAGGCAAAGTCATAATGAGTATTTTCGAAAACAACCTAAGCTGGTCATGTCTCCCGAGCGCGTTGATTTCTTCGCTGATGGTTTGTCTCCAACCCTTTTTTTTGTTGTTTTAGTTTTAAGTATTGTATTGTATCATATAGAAGCCAGCTATCTCAATCTATATTATTTATGAAGAATTGATGCCGTTTGAGTTAAGTTGATGTGCGTTGAGTGAATGTGGGTGTGCCTGGAATGAATGAATGGGACTTAAATGTTATGCTAAATCAGGGTTTACGATTTTCACATTTTGAAAACAATTTTGAAACACTACTTACACCTCATTGATAGCAAAAAAGTTGAGAAGGTAGCATAATTAACTTTAACGCTAGGTCAAGGGAAATACATATCAATCACCAACTGGTCTTGTAGGATGCAATTTTTTGCATGATGTTTTCAGAAACCCGAACGGTTTAGATGTATGCTCAGGTCGCAAATCTTGACGTATTCATGAAGAATCGCTGCAATGAAAACGAAAACCACTTGATTTCTTCAGCTACCAATTCGTCCATTGCCCAACAAAGTAAGTGGGAAGATGGTTGTAAATATGAAATACGTCTTTTAGAGAGGATATTTTGGTCAGAGGAAGGTCAATTTATTTTGCGTCTTCTACCATTGTAACCAGCAGTTAGGCACCAGATTGTTCATATTTTCTAAACCGTCTCGATACTCATTTACAGATTGAAAATGTTAGAGAGTAACGGAGAGCGCCTTGTTGCCGTGTCCGAATGCAAGGTAAGTTGCATCACGCAGAGAGAGAGTAAAGTGGAGAGCCTCTCAATGACGACCCTTCCGTTTCGTGGCTCATGCATGATATAGACCTTTATATTAGTTTGTAGATGTATGCAAGAGTTGTGTGAGAGCGCTACACGAGTGTTACTAATAAGAGATTATTTGTAGGTGAACTTTATAGATACACGAGACCATTTCTGCCCTTCATAGCCCCTGCGAACAAACACCGTTCGTGATGTGTGGGGTTGTGTTGATGGACTTCCACGAAGCGTACGTAACATCTTCTGCCCTAAACGCATATTTCTCATCACGTTTTTGAATTGATGCATAATATCCATTTTGTGAAGAATGTTTTGTTGATGCGTTTTAAAATCTGCAACTCTAACTGTAACGAGTCAACTATTGTCGATAGAATTTGTAAGTTAAAATGGTATTCAATGCAAAGAGAAATATGGGTTTACTTTCAATTACTTAATCTCCGAGCGGCATCATGTTTTGGTAACCTCTTTCCTTTAGTTTTCCTCCAGGCATTGGCATTTAATTATCTTTTATGCCTTTGCAAATTTTCATCGAGGAGTTCATTTTAATTGAATGAAGATAATTATGCTTTTGATTTACAAATGTTTTTAACAGGAGGCAAGACCCCAGATGTTAACGCTAGACAGTACAGTGATGTTATGCGCGAGCAACAAATTCGCGCTGAGGAACGCGAGGTAAGTTAGAATATTTGTTTGTTGTGTGATAGTATCAAGTAATCATTGTTGAGATTGTTGCTTTAATTTTTCATCTGGTTAGATTGCGAGGAAACTTCGCGAGAAAGCTAAAGATGGACCATTGGTTCCAGTTTCGAACGGAGAAGCTGCTAAACCAGCCGTGAAAAAGCGTGGCAGGTGGGATCAAACTGCTCCAGACGAAAATGTCGTACCTGCAAAAAAGAAGCCTTCGTGGGAGACGGCAGAGGTAATTATTTCTGTTTTATGGATTTAACTTATTTGGCGAGAAAAGAGTTTTAAACTTAATAATTATTTGTAATATGCATTGAAATTCTTTTCCTAGACTCCTGGTCACACTGGTTGGGATGCCACACCAGGGCACCCAGGTAGTGAGACTCCAGGTTCAGGTGCAACTCCTGCAACTCAGCATATGTGGGACCCCACTCCAGCTCACATGACACCTGGTCATGCAACTCCTGGAATCGAGAGCCGTGGTGCTTCTATCAGACGGAATAGGTGGGATGAGACCCCTAAAACAGAGAGGGAGACTCCGGGTCATAATAGTGGGTGGGCTGAGACACCTAAAGTAATGAGGGAATCTGTGGATATCATTCAAGAAACACCAACTCCATCAGCCAGTAAACGTAAAAGTCGATGGGACGAAACTCCTGCTGTGGCAATGACACCACAAACACCAGCCACACCAATGACACCACATACTCCGAGCATGATGACACCTAGTGGGGTTACTCCAGTCGGAACCAAAGCGATGGCTATGGCCACTCCTTCTCCCAGTATGCTTCAAATTAAAATACCATTATTAATTAATTGTACCATTGTTTTAAATAAATGTTTTATGTATGAATTGTAAACTTACAGGCCAGCTTGTACAAATGACACCCGAACAGTTACAAGCATATAGATGGGAGAAAGAAATTGATGAAAGAAACCGTCCATTGTCTGACGACGAGCTGGACTCAATGTTTCCACCTGGATACAAAGTACTTCCTCCTCCAGCTGGTAATTAAATCTTTCATGGTGTAATTGGATTTAAGAAGACAAAATTATGAATTTTCATTATGCTATACATATTTTTTTCTCTTTCAGGATATGTGCCGATACGAACGCCAGCACGGAAATTGTCAGCGACTCCTACTCCGATCGCAGGAACTCCCCAAGGCTTTTTCATTCAGACAGAGGATAAGTCGGCGAAAATGATGGACACTCAACCTAAAGGAGGAAACCTACCTTTTTTAAAGCCAGAGGACGCACAATATTTTGACAAACTGCTTGTTGATGTTGACGAAGACAGCCTGAGTCCTGAAGAAGCTAAGGAACGGAAAATCATGAAGCTTTTGCTCAAAATAAAAAATGGCACTCCACCAATGCGGAAATCAGCTTTACGTCAAATCACCGATAAGGTTTCAGAAACTATATTTTGATAATCTAATTCCATAATCGTTATTTTTGGACATTTTAATCATGTTGCTTTTTGATCGATTGTAGGCTAGAGAATTTGGAGCGGGTCCATTGTTCAATCAGATTTTACCATTGCTGATGTCTCCTACATTAGAGGACCAAGAGAGGCATTTACTCGTTAAGGTCATTGATCGAGTGTTGTATAAATTGGATGACCTCGTTCGTCCTTATGTTCACAAGGTCAGTTTTTATTTTAATAAATATATTTAGTGCATATTATATTACTGTCGCAGTCAAGAATTCTAGCTCACTTGTTGTTTCTATTTATGATGTTTAGATACTTGTCGTAATCGAACCGTTGTTGATTGACGAAGATTACTATGCTCGTGTTGAAGGCAGAGAAATCATTTCGAATTTAGCAAAAGCTGCTGGTTTAGCTACCATGATTTCCACGATGAGACCCGATATTGACAACATTGACGAGTAAGCTCAACTATTACTAAACCACATTCTTATCTTATATGAACCACCCTAATTAAAGTTTCCATTCACGTTTTACATAGAGTAATTTCTTTCTGGTTTTCATCTTGGTTTTCTGGAAAAGCATTACTAATTTATTTTGTAAAATTCTTTAGGGATTAGCTGCTTTCCTTAAGGCTATAGGATATTTAATTCCCTTGATGGATGCCGAGTACGCGAATTACTATACGAGGGAAGTAATGTTAATTTTAATTCGAGAATTTCAATCCCCAGACGAAGAAATGAAGAAAATTGTG
>JAHZNI010004088.1:0-14419 GCA_027744415.1 Seira ritae | reverse complement strand
AAAAATTGACCGTAGGTCCATTGAGAGTTAGAGGTTCGGAGCCTGCAGTGAAAGAGCAAAGTTCAACTATAAAGCGCACATATGACAGCTTTTACACAAAAACAATTTGAGAAGGATTTCATACAATTTAGAATCACTCGGCTGACTCGATTTGTATTGTCTGGACTCTTTACAATTTGGAGATTGTAACCGTCACATGTCAACGCGTACACATCCATGCCAGCCCATCGCTTTTAATTAAAAGAAGCGTTTCAACATTCAAGATTTAAAAAAAAATGTACTAAGCGACTTCTTTTAGGATTCGGATACTTACTCGACTGCTTATGCCAGCGTCCACCAATTTATCAATTATAGTTGTGGAGACTTGTAGCTCTACTCCTTCCAAAAAATTGCCACGAGTGTATTTCTCTACGCCAAAGTTGACAGCAAGCTGCAAGGAGGGACTGTATGAGTTGTTGAGGATCGTTGGTGAGTATCCTATTATTGTACGAGCCCATGGACCATCATAATGAACATCAGTACCCTCCGCGCTTCCCACGCTAAATTCCTCCTGACTTAAGACCTTCATTTCCAACAAATCTAAGAAAGTGTGTGATGCTTCTTCAATGTCACCGATCTTGAGAACGTAACAGAATATCTTGTGTGCATCGTCGGTTGGAATCCGGCGGCGGGATGAAGTCATACTTTGCGAACATTAATAAAATAGTGAATGAAAATAAAAAGCCCAAAGCAAACTGAAATCAGCAGCAAGATAGAAAGCTCAAAATCAAAAGAGACACATGGATTGCTATTTGCAAAACCTCATGTTATAAATGATAGATAGGTCATGGAAACTTAATGAATTGTACTATCTGGAATACAGTAGTGCAATATCTTATGTGGAATCGCTTGAGTACAGAACATCGCTTATATATATATATTAATACCTCTATGCAGAACATAGAATGATAGATATTTCTCGCACGGGTTGAACCCCAATCGAAGTTTTATTGTGCACCTTCGTACATAAATAGTTACGTGACCGAACAATAGAAATGGTTTTAAGTATCCAGCAAAATGACTTAAGAATTCAAACTAATTTTCATATACCGAAAAAATATTTACCCGAGGATAACTAAATTAGAATACAAACAAAAATAGTCTCTAATTTTAGCATTTAGAGAAATGGATTTGATTGGCTATCATTAGTCTATAACATGCATTGCCTTATTAGGTACTTATCATTTCCAATTATTATACATGCATTCAACACTCGACAAAATTCATTCACGTGTTCATACAACATTCACATCGTGTTTTTTCATGATATTGATAAGTAATGTTTTCTCTTCATTATAAATACACTGCTATTTTCATTTATTCTTTAACTTTTATCACCAAATACTCTCGCCAGGCGTTTCTGGTCACCTCTGTCCAGCTTCTTGAATTTCTTGGTCAACAAAAACCTCGTAACCTTTTTTGTCTTCTTCAGTCGTTTCCGAAGTTGTTTCTCGCTTTCTTGCACTTCAAGATTCTTCCAGTGAAGTCACCTCTTTTGCTACATAATAATTGCCATTAAACAGGGCGAGCGTCCTTCTATGTCCGCTAAATTTATGTTTAACAAATTCCAAAAGACTTAAAATTAAGTATTATGTATTTATTCGTTGATTGTTAAATTCACCTCGCCAGATTCTCCAGTCTAACTCGTACACGCTCATTGAACTCATCAATAAGATCTTTTATCCTTCTGCGGAGATCGTTAGAATCGGGCGACGCCATTCTGCCTTGAGTCGTCTGTCCACTTTCGGGTCTGGACTGGAATAAGAATTTGTAAGCTGTTTCAAAATATAAAGTTGCTTAAGTGGTATTTCTGTTCTTCGCAATGCAATAATCAAAAATCCATTCTAGGTTCAAACAAATATGCATAAATGACCTTATAGCGCTGCGTAGCACAAACTTTACACGTATTCACCTGATTTGTTTATTTTAGAACAAGAAGCTAAAATATAAATGAATCCTTTCTAAATCCGTTCTAAAATCCTTCCTAGAACTGAAATCCTTTAGCAGTTCCACTGGGACTGGACTGGGCTAGTCTTAAAATAGGCTATAAGTTTGCGTCTTGATAATCTTACGATTGATTATTGTACAAATCTTAAAAAAACAACAACGCACTTCACTGTGGATAAACCACTACTACTGAATACTGAAACTGATAGTGACAGTGAATCTGTTTATGAATTCTTCGCTTCCTACTAAATGAAACAATGAACGAGAAGGTGTCACAGTTCCACATAAACAAAATGTATATTTTTATGCGCTCCATAAACAATCATTATTATTACGTTTGGGAAAGCAAATACATTAGCCAAGGCAGAGGCTAGAAAAAGTTTGATGTAAAATAAGCAAATAATGTAAATGATTTTCATAATCATATTTTAAATTTTTCAACTATCAAGCTTCCACATTCTTCGCAATGCAAAGCTCATATTATGTTTCTTAAAACCTTTTTATTAAGTGCTTGCTGAGACAAGCAGACGTAAGGTTCGATTAGCCTATCTGTGCTGCTGCTCGATAGACCAAACCAAGAATTTGGTAATCCTTACAAAATTTTCGTAATAACATTTTGTAATTAATCAACAATCATCACTGATCTTGAGGAATATGCTGAGAGATTGCGTTCATTCAAAAGTAAGAACATGCCCGTATCTCATAAACATAACTCATGACTTTGTGGTCATATTGGTAAAGAAAGTAGCTAAAGGTTACAATGCAAAGTTAACACACATTTGATTTACGATTTGGACTAAATTAACTGACATCGTACCCCAACTCTGTAATTTCTGGGGCGATGTGAGGAAGAATGTACGAGGACGAGGAGGATGTTACGTTGGACGGAATAATGATCATGCTGTTCTAACAAGCAAGGTGGCATCATTTTGTAACTTCTCCATAAGTGTTGGTTGGATGTTATTCTACTGCTGTGCAAAGTTTCTGCTCAGTAAATTCTGTAACTAAATTGTACTGACTAGTTCTGTAAAGCTAATCCACAAAATATATCGTCATTCGTTTTGACCCATCCACAAAATCTGGCATAAAAGACGTGAATTTTGAAGTCTCCTCTAAAAAGGTAAATGGCTTATTATAAGGGTATCAATATCAACTTTCAAGTATCAGGAAAAGTTTTTAAATCATGTATTGTGGTTATAAATACATTAAACAGCTTTAGACGAATAAAAAAATCAATGTCAGTCGGGCACAGATCAAGGAGCGACACGGACACATTAGCAGTGCTTCAGTGTCTAAATCGGACCCACTAGACGTCGTGAATCGCCAAATGTCCAAAGCCTGCAGCTCCATAAGTTTTGAGGAATATCGTCAGAATTCATGGCATGATGTTTGTAAAATCCTCGGCGAGAAAGACTCGAGAATACCATCGACGTGTATGGGAAGTCACCAGAACCCAAGTGCTTCAAAACTACCCTCACCGTTAGAGCCTAAGGACCGATTGCTAGCAAGTAGGAATCCCGTTTCTGCTGATATCACAGTGCTCCCGTTCCCTTCATACCACATATTCAACGCCCGTAAACAAAGTAGCCACGGAAGTAGCGGTTCTCATTTAAAGAATAGTTACATCATGCCTTCGTCATTAGTGCCCATCGACCCTCCTCCAAATCCCAGTGTCACAAGGCTAATACCTCCTCCCACTGCTTTTATGGACGAACTGCCGAACCTAACCTCTAGTCCGAGTAAACCTAATCAGCGACAAGAAAAGAACTTTGATATCATCGAGATCAAAAGGCCTCAAGGGATTTTTTCAAGCAACAGTGAATCTGAATTTGGTCAAGCAGGAGCAGGACATAAACTTTTTAATGGTATTAAAAATAGAGGCAGTTCATCTTCAATTCCACCGCCACCGGAAGTGATGAGTAGTACTGGCGATAGGTCGCGAATACGACGGGGATTATTTGATTTACCGGAAGTATACAGCCCACCTCCGCTTCCCTTGCTCAGGCCGAACAAGAGCAATCAACCTTACTACATCCCCAGATCTTCGCTTTTGGATGGAGTGATGCCGTCATTTATTGAAGATACGTTGAAATCGCATAAGCTAATCTATGACAGGAAAGATAATCGTTCTCCGCGACAGGCGTATTCGGAACCTGCGCTGAAGTCACAGGAGCTTTCAGGGATACCTTCGAAGGATAAACGTGTTGGGTTGAGTGAATCTCAAAGATTGAAATGTGATCAAGATCAAATGGAAAGAGATTTCGATTTTTGTAAAAATCTGGTGAACGCGAAACACAGGTTTGGACAACAACATCAGCAACAGCAAACTCCCTTGGATAGGCACCATTTTCTAAGTACTGTGCTAAATGCACCTTCCAGCACGGATAAGTTTGATGTTCATAAGAAAGATTTTCACATAGACAGGGGAGGAGGAGGAGACCAGTGGATATCGTCACAGTTGGAAAAGAATAATTCGAATAGAAAAAGTTCTACCTCGCCACGAACTTTACCCTTTAAACTTTCCTCATACCATCTTTATAATTGCTCTTTATGATGACAAAAATTAGAAAGTAAAAAGGAATTTATTATATTACATACATACAAAAAATCAAAAATATTTAAAATCACTCAAAATCCGACATAAAACCGTAGTATCATGATGTCCTCTTCCACGTTCCATGTCATGTCATAAGTAAAGTACTTATCGAATGCATGCGTATTTTTGATTCGCTTAAATTATCTTTCCATTTCATTTAGGTATCATTATCTTTAATCCATCTTTTCAATCGTCAAATTGCTGTTTCTGCTACTACTGGCATCTTCGTTAGTTATGCTCGCAAATGAATTGCTTGTGGTTGACCGTGGCGGTGTGTCACTTCTGGATGATACGCTTTCCGAAATTTTCTGTCCCTCGTCAAATACATACTTTGTACTTAGTTATGCATATGATCAACTTGAAGTGTTTAAGATTTTGAATCTATCATTTACCTTTAGCGGACGTCGTCGGTAGACTTTAGGCAGAAAAAATTTCATAATGTCTGAAAAAGTGGGTCGTTGCTTCCTATCGTGCTTCCAGCACTTCATCATGAGATCGAATCTGGAAAATTGTATTTTTGCCATGTTCATGACTAGATAAGTGGAGAAGGTCTAGTTAAAGAGTATAAATCTTCTTTTGTTCAATTGTACGTACACATCATTCGGAGCATACAGAGGCTTGGATAACCGCATCCCATGCATCAACGCCCGGAGAAACTCTTCTCCATTCATTTGCACGCTAGAGTATGGTATTTCACCAATGCTGAAAATTTCGTATAAGGTTACCCCATAAGCCCAAACGTCAGACTCTATTGAGAACTGGAAGTTTTGAAGACATTCTATTGCAAGCCATCGAAGTGGTAAAGGAGTCTAAAATGGAATAAAAGAGTTTTTAAAATACGGAAAATAATAAATAAATTCAACTCTTTTCACTTCTCCTAACACATTCGCACCAAGCGTGACAAAATCATTCGTTGCTTACCACAGCGGTCTTCGTGTAGTAGTTGTAATGATGGAGTTGACGAGAAAGTCCGAAATCTCCAATTTTTGCAGTGAACGTACGCGAAATTAGAACATTTCTGGCAGCAAGGTCCCCATGTATGACCTACCGTTATTTATTTAAATATCACAGCTATAAATTTTCAAAGTCTGCAAGTCTACACTAGTCTTACCTTTTTACTAGCCAAAAATTCCATCCCGCAAGCTATGTCGTACGACCATTGCATCAAATCCGAAAGCCTTATGTTTCTCACATTTTCGTAGTTTTGGTTCATCACAACATTTCCTAGATCTTCCATTTTTACATATTGAACGTCTGGTGTGATGCAATTAGATTTCCTAAACGCACTGAATTCAATACAATTATGATGTCTTTAGTCAAAAAATTTTAATAGTCCTAATCTTATGAAGTAAATGGGATTCTCACCTTCCATTGTCGCATTTGTCACCTATGACTGGAGAGTAGTTGATGAAAGATGTTTCTTCTGACAAAGATGACAGGCTTCTGGCATGAGCAAGTTCGGCATAAGATAAAGGATTTTCATAAGCATGTCGGTTCAATCTCAAGTACGTAAGTAGGCTCCCATTTTCACAATATTCAGTGGCGATGAAAACTTCCTCTGTAATAAAAGCATAATTAAGTTAATTACAACTATAAAATACATAACGCTATGTTTGATTAATTTGTATGTACTTCTCCTAATGTTTTCGGTACAAGCTCCAATCAAGTTTACGATATTATCATGGCTGCCAATATAAGTCATTATCTTCAATTCAGAGAGTAAAGCTTTGAAAAACTCTTTCCCACTCTTGAGAGGCTTCGTTGTTTTAACGGCAACTGGCTTCACAATAGGAGGGCCTCCTCCAGGGGGATTTGCATTTTTGTAAAGACCGTAGACAACCAAGCCGTATTCGCCAGAACCCAAGATTCGCTTAAAATCTTTAAAAGATATTAAAGTTAAAAATTTGCGAGCTCTACATACAAAGAAGTTTTATAACCTTATTTATCATTGAGGCTGTTATCATTTAATTTACTGCATATTATGTACAAACCGATTTCAAGCGAGTCTCGAGGAATTTCGTAGCTTTTGTTGTAAGGTAAGTAGTATGCGTAAGTGCTCATATCGCAATGAAAAGGGATATAATCTGGCTTTCCGTTAATGAATTCCTCTACTTCTTCCTGTGAAAGGTAGTCAATGTACTTCTTTTGTCGGCGAACTTTCCATACTAAGACAAGAATCATTGGGACCAATATAGAGATCAAAAGCGCCAGTCCGACCAATACCCAAATTGCCGTTGATGAATTCTTGTCTGTAAATCATGTGGTCATGATAATTTGAATCGAAAATATGAAAATCGAAATGGTGTTTAAAGAAAATCTTTTAATTGTAACAGACCCGCTGGAATGATAATAAATGATTTCATCACGGTTCCGGCAACGTTTGAGGCTGTGCAAGTAAACTAAACAAACAATGCAATTGATGACATTTACAGATTTGTGTGTGATAAAATGGTAAAATTTTTAGCCTTACATTTCCTTGAATTCCATATTCTACTTTGGGTAACGTCAAGTATGCCCATACGAGAGATTGATTTTGCTCTCCTGTTGTTAAAATTATTTCATTTGGAATAGGACTTCCATCTCTAGTCCAATTTAATTCTGGCTTTGGCGTTCCATAAGCAATACACTCTAAACGCTTGTTTGGAGCATAGTATTGTTTTTCAGTTAAGTTTCCACCGTCGAAAGTTGGAATTATAGATTCTGAAGCATAAGCCCATGTTTTAAATTAATATAAAGAGATTGTCAAATACGGTACATGTTATCATGTGGTTCATTTCATAATAAATTAAATTACCTTTTACAGTTATCGTTGTTGACGCTTTAGCCCATTCCGTTGTGTTCCAAACTGGGGCATAACAAGAAATTTCATATTTTCCTGGTGAATCAAAGATGAAGCCATCAACATGCAGCATTCGAATGGAAGGAAGTTTGGATCCGATTCCACCAATATTTGCCTCATCAAAAATTATGGATTCTTTGGCACTTTCCAACTCATTCTTTTCCATCGTAAGTTCATCATACGCTTCTTTTAGTAATTCATTTTCTTCCGATTCCTCAACATTTTCGATGTCCCCTTCACTGCTTTCCAGGCTTGGGTCATCGTTGTGGTTTTTCAGAGATACTCCTTCCTTCATGAGTGTAAAATGCATACCCGAACCAAGGTAAAAGTAGGATGCATTGCAAACAAGGCTGATTTTCTCTTTTGTGTAAACTTGTTTATCAACACTTTGAAGATTGACCATTTCGTTGGGATCGGCACTATTCCAATCCACATCTATGAAGATTACAAATGTGTGTTTCTTTAGATGAAAATCGATTTCGTACCAATTCACTATGTCCAGCTATTCAAAAAGACTCACATCGTTTAGTTTTATTCGAGGAAACGTCATTATGCAGGGCAAAGAAATAAGGAATTGCTAGCGAGTTTTCCGTTGGGCTTCCAGAGTGACATACTGCAATTCCGGCGAATTTTCCAGCAACGGCAGTTTCCATTCGACAATGATTTTCCATTGTGCACTCGACAATAGGAAACATGGGATCCGACTCAGTTGAGCAATTTGACTGAAAGTTTGAAATGGTAAATGTCAAAATTTTCTTCTATCATCGACGAAACATGGCATATATGAAAGTACTTACTGGAGCAACAAGAGACTCGCAGGTAACTGGGTCTGGGCATGGGCGCAGGAATATTTTTCCGGAACTTGCCTTCGTTTTGTCAGTTTCTTGACAATAAAACTTTTGCGAAGCTGTGTCATATCCGAATCTTAATGTGCAAGTTTTACTAACGCCAAACTGCTCCTTGTCAGATTTTGACTTGATAGCAAAATCTAATTAAATTGAGTTTGATAATTATAATGTTTTTTACCTTTTAGTCAACGTGATTGTGTTAAATCTTACTTGACCCGTTAGCCACTCTTATTTCGACTGAATTTTGTGACCCCGAATGAGGCACCAAGGCCGTCTGAACACATGGATTTTGAACGTTGTAACATATTGGGATCCGCGTCTGAAGTGATGTTTCTTGGACCCTGTGGAATTCCAAGACTGCAGTGTACTTCACAGATTCATTCCTATTTGACGGCCTTTTTACCCCTGTCCATGTATCCCATGTAATCCACTACGTTGACCATAAAATCAGTCTCATTTCAGTTACTCGATTGCCAAGTTAATATTTACAAATTAATTTAAAGTATTTCCATTTTCTTACAGGGTATGACTCGAATCCCCATTGAACGCGATAGTTTGCAGAACATTCAAAGCGAAGTGTGTCAAGCGTACTAGGAACAACGAGTGATCCATTTTTCCATTGCACCAAGGAGCTAAGACCAGGAGGTTTCTCTATCTCAATCAGGTTTCGTGCTACCGTGGGAGGAATCAGTTTCACTAAATGAATTTCTGGAAATTGTTCTCCAATTTTCCAGACTGCAGAACTGGTCGATGCATTGGTCAAGCACTTACTAGTGTCACTGCAGTGAGCATTTTGAAGACTAAGTAATATCGCCAGTAAGAGATTAATTGAGTACCTCTCGACTAGGCGAAACCTGATTATTTTACGACTATTCACTAAAGACTCTGCCGCCATTGCCAAACCAATATTTATCAAGGATTAAATAACTTGCGCAATTATGTCCTGTTGGCTTGTGTGGGACAATACCTCGGAGGTCGCATTTTCAGTTTTCAAAAAAATAGTTGCAAGTTACTGAACGATACTGTTCCGATGTTTAAGCTGGAAAGCGGAGCGCTCAACTACGATGATGTAGCAAGTGGCATTGTGTTGCGTCAATACATGGGAGAGGCATTGTTTTCTCTATTGACTATATTATTGAGATACCTGTAAAAGAGATGAAGAATAGCTTGAAAATGGAGTCAAAGTTATCGCATGTATTTTTCAAGTCGGCTCAACGACAGTCAAGCATCTTGCTTTAAGTTTCAATATGGCACATTGCATTCATTAAGGAAATCTTAGAACGACTAATGTATGGAAACTGTATTTGTATGAAAACTAGCATCACTACATATTTCGAAGAGAGTTTTCTCAAGTCGTAACATATAAATAAATACAGAAACTAACCGCATCTAAAATGAGATGTGGTGGAATGTGAGAAAGATAGTTACAAATGCAATTAGTCGAAATCGTAAAAACTTCCATTCAACTTATCTATTACTGACGCTGACAAGAAATGAAACTGTTGTGATAATGGTGATGAACAGAGTGTACGAGATGACCATGTTGTATGTACTTTGGCAGATTCGTTCGTACAAGGCAAAGTTTAGCTTCACTGGCTTCGCAAATAACAGCTATAGAACGAAATATTTATCATTCCAAATTACAGCACTTGATATACGTACTAAATAACGTTGTAACTATTGTTTGACTATTTTGAAGATAATTGGATAATTTCAGCTATGAAAAAAGCGTTCATCTTCAGCTCTGTGTATTTAACGTTTCGCTGCAAGCAATTATCCTAAGAAAAATAGCATAATTAGAAGATTACAAAGAGGAACAGAAAGGAAAAAGGTCAAAAGTGAAAAGCATGCGCTAGCGTTTCATGAAATTCAGAATTATTGAGTTTAATTTTGTAGCATAATATCAATTGACAAGTCCATGTTAAGACAATCTTACTGTCTCCCGTCATGCGCATATTAGTAATCATTTGCACTGAGAAGAAGAGTAGAACGGTGTGTTAGTCGGTGCTAACTATAAAAAAGGATGTGTGATTTTCATGAGGAAAATTGGGCAGTGAAGTTGATAGTTTGAATTTAGAATAAGCTAACTTTTAGAATACTCCGTCTAATATCGACATTGCAAACTATTCCTTCATACAAAAAAGTCTGTTTAAAAAACCGAATAAGATTTTTTTCATTATTATAGAACATCTCAATATCAATAATAGACGGTGACATTGGGGTCTTCCATCTATTCTTTTCAGACATTACATGAAAAACACAACTATGGTTCCAATTCGATTCGGTCTTTTCTCAGGTTTTATTTTAAACCTAGCATCCTAAGCTGAAAAACAAAGCAGCTCGTGGCAAATGTAGGTACATACGTATATACAAGCCATAAAATTATTATGCAAAATGCAAATGTTCGGGGCAAATAAAAGCTAAACATTGAAGAAGCTTCTGAATATTTTGATTGAAGATAAGAACGTTTTCGGTATTACGACTCGAGATTCGCAAAAAGACAATATAATAAGATGCTGCACCGAGTTGGAGTGTTAAGAATAACATGTCACTGCAGACGAGCAGAAATGCCTGTATTCTTGAAAATTGTTGCATAATAAGCGCATCTCCTTCTGTTGACGCAAAATATGTTTTTTCGCTTTTTTATTCAGCAGACAAGTAAAGCCAAGCTTTGAATTGCTCGAATTGGCCATATTAGATATTCCCTTTCAAATTCATAGTGCTGCTTAATGATAAGAATCTCATTTAAACTCTTTTCACAAATATATCTATGTAAGCTACTATTGCTCCCATGTTACAGACGAGCCACGATGCTTCGGTACCGGAAGGAAATCGTAGGCACTATACTGATCCCTTCGTCGCCTATTATAAGTTCCAAAGCTAGTCTGTGAACTGGATGTTGTGGCACAAAAAGCCAGGAATGCATCAATGTTATTTTCAGTTTGACTACCAGTTTTACTTCCCAAGTCCCATTCTGTCGAAGGTGTTGCTTCATCATCGAATGCTAGCCCTCCTTTTTCAGTTTTCTTGCTTCTTGCCGACGGCTTTGGTGGTACTATGTGGGACGGCACTGTTGCCACAGCATGACTGTAGTCCGCAGGTATATCTGTTACGTGTGATGGCTGAGGACGAACTCCAGCGTTTAGGGTTTGTCTGCTAGCCTCGTCGATCACTCCTTGAACCGAAGGAAGCGGCTTATCCTCATCATCAGTTAAATTAGTCACGGACTTTGACGATTTAAGCCCAGACTTAAACTTGCTGGCCGCAGTCTTAGTGCTTTCACTAACATTCAACTTGGAGAGTTCATTGTCTTGCTTGAACGTTACGTGAGATACCTGGCCTGAGGGTGTGGGTGATGGACTCATACGATCGGTTGTGTGCGATGAGCTTGCGAAAACCTCTTCATGTGAATTACTTTGCTTGTGGTATTCATCATTTATGGGCGTCAGTGTCAGAACTGGAGGCTCATCGTTGTCAACGTGTTCATGATCATGGTCTACTTCTTCATGATGATGATCATTATTATAATTGTGGTCATGATCTTGTGTCTTATGATGATGATGATGGCGCTGATGATGGTGATGACTACGATGATGTTGATGTCTCGGTTTATACTCCATTTCATGACATCCCTTCTGGTAAAGAGTTATTTCCGAGCCTGTCGTGCTTGCAGTGTCCTGGGGTTTATCTTTATACTCTTTGGTCTCACCCTCCTCTCCATCATAACTATCTCCTGAGGTTGAACTCTCTTGGGCGTCTGAATGCTTTTCTTTGTCGTCTTCATTTTCCACAGTTTCCAAGTATTTTTGCATGACCCATACGCTTCCCGCGATCGTTAAGACCACCACGTGGAACTTTAAAATCCAGTGAAAGACTGTTTTTACTCTGTTTTTCATCGCCTGATCCTGATCCTCTTCCATTTCTTCAGGACCCATTACTTCATGATAGAGCCCGGCAGCAATTATATTTTCATCGGCTAGTCGCTCACATTTTGTATTTGTCTCTTCGCCGCAGGCACACTGACATACGTGAGCACATAAGCAAGTCGTGTGTGGTTGAAGTGTTATCTCGCGAGCAGCAATCGACTCTCCATATTCGTTTACGAGGAGCACAAAGCAATACACAGTTTGGGTGATGTCGAAAGAATGAATATCCAGGGAAAAATGTGTTGCACCCATCGGTCCAATCTTTTCCGGCTCTGACGTCTTATTCCCCTCTCCTGATTTCCCATCACTCAGAATATCAAAAGAACACTCCTTCAGTTGAACGGAGAATGAAGCAGGTACTGGCTCCTTATTCATAATGTGAACGACCACCTTTGCGCCATCATCACCGGTGTCAGTCAAGACTGATTCGATGAAAGCATTATAGCCAGGCGACAAGACACCAATTTTGTCAGCCGGTACCTCGATGAGGACGGTGGTTGGAGTTGAAGCCTTTACCTCAGCGTACAAATATCCCGTCTTCCGATCTTCATCAAAGTCAGCAAAAGGCGGAATATCATTCTCCGAGTTACGGAAACTAGACAGCCGATATTTTGCAGAGGTAGATGATGTCAGACCTTGATCTTGCTTCCATAGATCAAATGGCTGATTTTTCAGACAGGAATTTGGAGGTAAATTGCATACATTTTCTTGATAAACGAATGCCTCGAGCCCTACTCCTATTTTATCGCACTGAGCTCCAAGGGGGCTAAGCATTGTCTTTGGAACAACGAGCATCTGGTTTGGAGGAGCTCCTTTAAATGGGTCTGGAGCATCACTTGGATCAGAATATGGGCTAGGTGACGGGGCAAGGAGGCGGTGTAAGTCAGGGTCGAATTGAGCCTTGGAATGACTTGCTGTAGGAAGATGCGGCAGATATGTAACCTACCGAAATAATGTAGCATTAAATTGAGAAGAATGAGGGAAATTCTATTTTCACGGCTTTGGTACATGAATAACGATAAATCTACCTTCATGGCCCCGGAAGCGCCAACTGGTCTATCATTATCCACCTGGATGCCATTGGATGAGGACATTCTTTTCCATGTCAAGCTGCCATCCTTCGTTAGCTCACTTCTAAAAACCTCGAATTTCAAGTTCTGGTACAATACAGGCTGACCAAGCTCGTAAACATTATATTGGTATGAACTTTGGCGAAGGCAGTGAGCTGACGTCAACTGAACTGGTGATTTCCCTTGAACGTTACAACGCTGACCTCCTCTAGGATGCACACTGTTTATTCCAGCTTCACAGGAGCAACAGAATCCAGCAGGATGTCTTGTCTCCTGGCTTGGGTAAAAGCCACATGTGGGTGTTTTGGAATCGTGGTCATTATCACAGCCTGCATAAGTCTTATTGCGCTCCGAATTCAAAATCTCCTCCGACATATTCCCATCGACTCTGTATAGATACTTAAGTGGATATTTCTGGAATAGTTTTCCTTGGTGGAACTTGATAGCAATGGGATTGGCAAAAGGGGATGATCTATGCGTGATTGAATTTTTCCCATGCGTAAGAATCACTATTGCATTGGAAATGAAGTCTGTGGGAGTGTCCGTCACTTTCATCGAGATGAACAACTTCTTCCTGCATTTTGAATAAAGCTTTAGGTCGAAACGTACTTGTCCATGATACGATGAAGCCATCTTGATCTTCATGGGCTGCTTCGTCCCTATTGTCAAAGCGTCTAGGTTGCTGCATTGAATGATTGTACTTTCCAGCAAAATTTGGTTTGAGCTGGACTCGGATTTGACCGAATGATCAAGAAAGAGAAGCAGGAAAATAATCAGGCGCATCATTTTTGTTTGACGGAAGACTTTCTTTCAATTCAAAAAAGGAAAGCAATCACCAAATATTAGAAAGCGGAATAGGTAAATGGCTAATGGTAATCGTAAGCATGTCCTTTAGAAAGCTTCACAAATGCCTTATAGTCTTAAACTGCAAATTATTTCCTAGGAATTCTACAAAACGCAACTAAAAGTATTCGCCTTCCACAAAAAAGCGTAGAACCCGAAACTTTTTCTGATCTTGCTATCACAAATACCTTTTGGCTTATCTAGTTTAGGTAAGTGCTATACATCTATGCAAAAAAGTAAAAGGGAACATAAACGTGCATCATAATCATAATCAAACAATCATTATTCATTACTACTACATACTCATTTCT